>CM023626.1:3545656-3725656 GCA_013358685.1 Antennarius maculatus | reverse complement strand
CATGCAGCACTTAGCTTACCTTTAGCGTGAAGGAAGAATAAGAGGGGGAGGAGTTATTGTGGGTAAGAGTCAGAGTTGTCATAAGAGGGATATTCATCACTGCCACTATCTTCACAAGCCTTTGCTTTATCATCCATGATAAATACAAGGTATCCAAGTTGGTTATGAAGCCTGACACTGAGATGCTAACGGAGACAACAACAAACAACAACAAGAGGGGAAATGATTATTGCAAATGTTTGTACACAGCTGTACTGCTTGGCGGTAGTTGTGGCAGAAGAGGGAACTGCAGGACAATAATCGGATGTGGCAGTGCATGTTTGTTTGTGTCGCCAAATGTTTGTAAGTTGAATGTTCATAATTTGAGGACTAAGTGGAATGTTCATAATTTGAGGACACTATGCATGATCAGAACTGCTCCATGCAGCCATTGACCAGGTGTTCAGAGGTGTGAACCTATGCAAGACTTGACACTGAACACCTGTCAAGCTTACTTTTTCTCATTCTATATTCTACAGTTTTTTAATTCTGCTTTTAAAGCAGCATGAATGTCATAAAGAAAAGACCATTCTCACATGCATTCCCATATGTATCATTGCTACATACCTGTGATGAACGAACAAAAACTTTTTCATTTCAACGTTACATGACAAATCATCCATACTATTCTTCTCAAAAGTAGTAACATCTTTGTTCTGCCAACAGAGATAAGGAAGAGGTTTACACAGGGTTGAATGAAACAAGGGATAGTAAGGACATGAATGTTAGAGCTGTGGAACTTTTTTTTTTTCAATTACAGGACATGACAACCAGTTTTAAATGATTTCAATAGGTAATATTATTGCTCTTGCTCTTACACCACATTTAAATTTAGAGTAAATACATTGCCCGGCCAAAAACAAAGTCACCGTTTGGGTTTCAATAAGCAAATTACAGTGTTATGATCAGGGGTTGCTTCGGTTGGTCAAGTCCAGGCTCAGCAATATTATTCAGCAAAAAATTAAGTCAACTGAGTATCTGAATGTACTGAATGACCAGGCAATCCCATAAATGGATTTTTTCTCCCGGATGGCACGATCATATTCCAGGACAACAATGCCAAAATTTATGGGACTCCAATTGTGAAAGAGTGGTCCAGGGAGCGTAAGGAAACATTTTGACACAATTGGCCCCCACAGTCCTGAGCTTAACCCCATTCAAAGTCTATGGGATGTGCTGGAGAAGACCTTGCAGAGTGATTTGACTCCTATCGTCAATACAAGAAGTCGGCCAAAAATTAATGCAATTCTGGACCGAAATAAATGCTGTGACGCTGTACGAGGTTGTCAAAACAATGCCGCGGCAAATGCGCACCGCAATCAAAGCTACAGGCAGTCCCACGAAATATTAAAGTGTGTGACTTTTTTTTTTGGCCGGGCAGTGTATACTGATGGGAGACAAAGCAGCAGTGTGTTGACCACTGTGTCAATCCCTTAAAATAGCAATAACTGTAACAGCCAGAGGGAGCCATTCCTGGATGAAAACGTAAACTAATTGCTTGTTAAGCTGAAGTGAAAATGATGCCACATCTCACTTGATGTATTACAACAAACAAATGATTTCCTAATGGATTTGTGATCAAATCTTTTTCAGTACAACGTGATGTTATTTTTATAAATGTTGTCATTTATGGTAAAATATGCAAAGCAGGCTACAATTTGGGCTATCATGGTCCTCACCATCATTAGCATAAAGTTCAAAGGTTGTTAGGATAGAAGGGTGACAAAGCCCTCCCATTCATCTAGTCCATTTTTCAGGTGCCTACAGTAAATTATCGAAGTCACTTTGAGTTTGAATGCGCTCTGGTCCCACCGAATTTCAACAACAGGAATACGCATAGTGTACAATCCAATTGATGTGTTAAATTGTCTCAGAAGCTGACCGTAAGTGTGCGTATGTGTGTGTGTGTGTGTGTGTGTGTGTGTGTGTGTGTGTGTGTGTGTGTGTGTGCGCGCGCGTGTGCTTCTGGTTGTGAATTGGTGCATGTGCCGACAGGTGAGCTGACCGACTCAGAATAGAGTCAGGGGCACCACCGCAACCCATCACATCAGACCCCATCACACCACCACCATCGCAGGTCTCAACAACCATGCATAACTGCTGTAACCATACCTCCAGTGGACGCAATTAAAGCTTTAAATAACTCGAACATAGCAGGCTTGCAACTCTCCTGCAGTCTTCTGTACAGTTTATTCACAGTACTGACAATGAGCTATAAAAACTGTGACACATGCATATTTGGTAGGCAATGCCATTCTTTTTTCAGGGCAGATTATGAGGTAAGAACAGGGCCATCTTTACATTCTAAGAGTGGCGGTAGAGATCTTAAATATGAAATTTGCTTTCCAATGTGTGGCATTTATAGGTAAAACCTTTATTGAGAGTGTGTACAGTCATGTGTGTACAGTAGCGCAGACTAAACAAACGGTTAGCTCTAGAAAGGGTCCATTGAGTTGGATGGGTTCCATTGAATGGCTTGTTAAACTTCTGTGTACATAAAGACAAAGTGTAACACTTCATAAAACTACCACCACCCAAGGTTAAAACATTTACCACACAGTATGAGTTTCTGAGCTAGAGCTGAAAGGAAAAGCAAATACCTTAACATACAGTGCAGCGGCTCAGTGGTAGAGCAGGCGGTAGAGCGGGTCGTCCAATGTTCTAAGATCAGCAGATCCCGCTCCCGCCTAAAACCAATCGGAGTGTGAGCTGACAGTGGGAGGTGTCAGCTCACCTCTGGAGCACTGCCGAGGAACCCTTGAGCTAGGCGCCGTCCCCCTCACAAGTTGCTCATTTGGGGCGCTCCACAAAGGGGCTGCCCGCCACTCTACCTCCCGTTGCATGCTTACAGGCCTCCTTGTGTGTGTTTGTTTGTGTTACAGGGCCCTGTACACACAATAATATATATATATATATATATATATATATATATATATATATATATATATATATATATATATATATATATATATATATATATATATATATATATATATATATATATATATATATATATATATATATATATATATATGCATGTTTAACAAAGATACTAGAGTGTGCTGTCTTAATTTCCCTTTGGTGATCATAATAACTATATAAAATTAAAATTAAAAATGATTAAAAAAATTAACAAGAAAATTCCCTGAAGAAACTATTCCATTGTCCATAAGTGAGGTACAGCAGTTGATTGTATAATTTGGGCAAGTAGGTAAACTAGCTTCACTCTTTCTTTGTCTGATGAAGATAATTACTGTACCCTCCAAAAATAATGAAGAACAGAGATACAGCCATCCAGATTGTGTTTACTTGCTTAACATTCACCCATGCCTGGCGTCTCCTGTTGTCTGTTAAGGCTCAAACTCAAGGTTCTTCAGATTTATAAAAACATAGTTCAGTGCTCGTCACCTCAACCCACACACCACCAGCTCTTGGCTTTTGATGTCTTCCAGCAAATACAAGTGACAAGGAAGAACCCTCACACAATACAAAGGTGTTGAAAAGTGGTGAAATGGTGTTCCCTCAAGGTGGAGCCATAAATGATTTGTCTCTATTGATTAAATGTCGACTAAAAGAACAGCAAATTGTAAACACTCATTGTTCTTAGAGGAATACTGTGTGAAAAAGATTATGCAACCATCGTCTTAATACTCCACCAGCTCTATAATGAGTAAATTGAAAATATCTGGTTAGTTACAGGCCTTTAGAATATTTCTTTTCGTATCCCCACCAGGTGCTCCTCACTGGAGACCTGTGGCCTCATCATTTCGTGGTGATGACCATGATTTTATTGTAGTAACAAACAAACAGTGGTTGGCAGTCTTCCCAGTGTTTCTGTGTATTAAGCCAGTGGTGTTATCAGGTTTCCATTCAATCAAATTAAAGAATAAAAATCTCTCAGGTTTTCATGATGCAAGACTTCCTTTTCTGCTAACAGTTCATTGGCTTATTTCCACAGACAGCACACACACATACACTAACTCACGAGTACATTTTGAGGCCGAAGGTACGGTAAGAAATAGGATCTTTTTTGGTGAAAGCAATGGCAGCCAATTCCTAAACTCAAAATATTCTCCTGGCAGACTCAACCATGTCTGGCACAGCTGTGTTTGATCCGCAGTTGTAAAATAGTTGCCAAAATCCATTAACGTAACTCAACATTACTCAAAGCATTAAAATCCTTGGATGACAAATGGATCATAGACTGCGATCAAAGGTTAAAACTATGTAATGGTAGCATGCATTTTTAATTAACTTCAGAAAAATCTCTTGACAAAATTTAAAAAAAAAAGTTGCAGGACATTGAGTTCAAGCTGTACATATGAGTTAAGTTTTCTGAAAAAATCTTTAAAAAAGTTTGGAAGACTGCAACTGGAATGTGTCTACATCAACTTTGAAGAATGGGGTGACAGTATAATCCCACATCTCACTCTGGCACCTTCTCCTCTTGCATCTCTCCCCTTTTCTTTCCCTTTATTCTTTTGCTTGCCTCACTTAAAACCACTTTTCTTTAACAGGGCCAAAAGTATAGGACCAAAGTCAATACAGGGCATATGTTATGCACTTTCACAGAAAAGGCGTACATTTATTCATTAAAATTACATACTGTACGTATGAAACATAATTTTACATCTGGACCAACATTTGGGTTTTTATTTAATCAAATACATTTGATCTGGTTGGTTTGGGTTTCACTTTGTGAATTTCAAGCCCACTAAATATTATTCCATGGCACACCTTCATCATGTTATCATCACCCACTATGGCTGTGTCCTCCCATTATTGGTTGATTGATTGCCTGGAATGGAATTCAGGTCTTTATAAAAGGGAGAGATTGACCTGTAAGTGTCACTGCTCTCCCATCTTCTCTCTCATCCTTATCATGTAAAGGTTTGATATACAGTATTTTGTCAGTTATTTCAGAAAGTTATAACTGTATTGTAGATAGAAATGAAATGTTTCCAGAATTATTTTTTGGGGGATAATTAGTCTATAGCTTTTTTTTTAAATCTCAAAAATTGAGATGATTTCATAAAAATCACTTTTAATGCAGATTAAGTGCCACAAATCTCCGTCAGTTTCTCATACTACCACAATTATGGAAAGACTGATGACCTGATAGTAATACAGAAGACTTTTTTTGACTCCCTCCACAAGTAGGGATGCCACACACATAAGTGCCGAAAAGCTGGTCATTCAGAGATCTGCATCAAATCACATTCATGGAAAGTTGACTGAAAGGTCAAAGTGTGGTAGAAAAACTTGTATGAGCAACAGGGGTAGCCGCAGTCTTGAGAAGACTGACAAGTAAAGCCGAGTCAGGGACTTGTGGGAGCTTCTCATGAAATAAACTGAGACTCAACTGAGACTGGAATAAACTGAGACTCATAGCTGGCAACCCCGAGATCTTAGTCTAACTGGGTGACTTGAAACGAGTTGTACAAACAAGAAACCCCTAAAACATCTCACAGCTCAAAGAATTCTGTATTGAAGAGCGGGGAAAAGTTTCCTCAGACAGATGTCGGAGATTAGTAGATACTCACTGAAGTCATTCAGCCAGCAGCGGTAACACTAGCTCTGAGGTATCATCAGTTAGAAAAACAATTGTTATTTTAGTTTAATAAATGAAATAATGACGCATTTATACAGAGTCATTAAAATCCAATCTCATTTTCCCCAGAAAGGAAAGTTTAAATATTTTATTTAAATTATAGGAAGAAAGCGACATTTTCACAGATTTTCAGATTTTTTGAAGATGCACCTGTAGACAGAAATGAAATACAAACATTGCAGGATGGTTTTTATAGTTCACTCTACCTATGTTTATTTACTTTCTGGGCCATAAATTGTTAATAATTAATCCTTCTGTTTGCTGTGCAAACAAGTCTTGGGTAATTTTAATTCTACTGCTGCCTGAAGCTCAGAACGCAGCTGGGTGCGTAAATATCAATATTGGATGCAGTCATACCATTTATTTAAATGTTTGTGCTACACGGGAAAATGATGGCATCTTTTCAGGAGTTGCTAAATGATCCAATCTGTTCAGTTTGTTTTGTTTTTTTGCTACTGCCACCAATGAATGATGAGACTACAAGGTCATCTCATCTGGATGGGGAGTGTATGCCTTGCTTTAAAGTCTTCACTCCACTCCACCACTTGAGACCAAATCTTTTTATTGCTAACCTTGGAGCCTTTTTGCCCATGGCAATTTGACCTTTCAAGTGGCAGTAGGTCATTACGGTAGTTTTTTTTTTTTTTTTTTATTTAACTTTCAGAGTGCAAACCTCTACTAATGCAACTCAGTTTCCACACAAATACCAAAAATGCAATCTCTTTGACAGAGGTGTTATTCAACTTTTTCTCTTCATCATTTACCAATACTGAAAACATGGATTTCATTGCTTACACATCTATTGAACCTCCACCCAAAGGCAGAGATAGAAGATGAAGTGACTTTGAATCAGCAATTCCAATTTTCTAAATTTTAGTTCAAAAAGATTAGAATAATTCATAACAAAAAAGAAAATGTGTTTATATCTACTTTTCTTGAACTTTAACCTGAGCAATATATATATATATATATATATATATATATATATATATATATATATATATATATATATATATATATATATATATATATATATATATATATATATATATATATATATATAGTGCACCCTCTCGCATTCCCGCATCAACAATTGCAACTCCATCTCATCGCGGATTTTTAGTAGGCAGTCACGTGAAACCGTATGTGCATTCTATTGGCTGATGGCATTGGACTTACGTCCACAGTCAATGAAAGTATGGGAAAAGGTAATACAGATAGAAAGTGGTTTAATATCAGTATGGGGAGGGTTTGTAAATGTTTAAATTACAGTAAATAATAAGATAAATAGATCGCGGTCTCGAGTGCAGTTTCCTCAATTGCATGTGGTTCCTGGAACGCATTGACCGCAAAGAATGAGGGCTCACTCTATATTAGTTTAGTTTATTTTTAGTGCTGTTGGGCGATTAAAAAAAATTATCTAATTAATTACAGGATTTGTAATTAATTAATCTAGTTAATCGCATTTTAATCTCATACCTGCTAAAGGCCCCCAAACAAAGAATTTGAACTCTAGGACAAAATTGTAGTGCATGACTAATCACTAGATTACACCAAGAGGAGACTATTTGAAATCCACATTTTTATTGGTTCAGTGTGCTTTATAAATGAAGTTCAAAAGAAAAAGGGCCAAGCACATCAGCAAACCAGTTAGGCCAGATGCATATCTCAAAAACGCAATACAAATACAGTCAGTCAGTCATTTTCTTAACCACTTAATCCGCTTACGTGGGTCGAGGGGGAGCCGGTGCCTATCCCGGCAGTCTCAGGGCGCGAGGCGGGGGACACTCTGGGCATGACGCCAGTGTACCGCGGAGCCACACAGAGACAAACAACCACTCACACACACATTCACTCCTACGGTCAATTTGGGACCGGCCAATCAACCTAAAACTTCACTATTCTTATTCATAGTTCACAAGTTTCTCAGTTTGACACATTATCATTTCTAAACCAGACAGGATCAAACACAATCTTCCAAGTTATTAGTCTCTCATCTCCTCATGTAGTTTAGAAACATTGTTTGCTGTGGATTTTCTGAATGAACTACATCTTTTGAAAAATTGGCTGAATGGGTTCCTTATTTAAATCAATCACACTTTGTCAATGATTAGCTTAATCTTCTAGACAGGGTGTAATTTTTTGAGACAATGAAAGACATTTATTTTACTTTATTTTTACTAGAAATACATGCCTTCAATCAACTATTTAAGACACACAGGGCCAGATTTATTTTCTTTGTCGTAACAACTATGCTAAATATATTAAACATAACAAACAAAAACCAAACAAACTTTCGGATCTTCTCTGGTTTGGTGTACACTCAAAAAAATAAGACTGCATGTTACTTAATTCAATCAGTGAAATATTTTTACACTTACAAATATTGAGTAGATATGAAAACTCTCAAAACTGTCAAAACAAAACCTGAGTCATGAGTAAAATCCAAGTAATATTTTCTAAACGTCTGAACAAATTGATTTGGTTCAATTACCTACACAAATTGAGTAAATGTAACTGAATTTGGGGGGGTCGCACCCCATAATGAGGGGGGATGGCACCTTGCTCAAGGGAACCTCAGTAGTGGCTGGGAGATGAGCTGACACCTCCCACCGTCAGCTCACACTCCTAGGGATGTCCTGGTGGGAGTGGGATTTGAACCACTGATGGCTGGGCGATCTGTCTTCAAGACATCTGCTCTACCACTGAGCCACTTATTATTACGAATATTTAAATTAATTTACATGTGTCTATTTCACACAAATATTCTTGTCGTTTTACGAATTAATTTTGATGTAGTCAAATCAAATACTCATCATGATGATATTCAAAATTTTTATTGAGCATGCATAACTATATATTACTGTCACATTCACTAGGTCCTTGAATCATTTTTTAGAGTGTACTAGATAAAGTACAAAAACACCACAAAATAAAACAGTACATTTTAGGGTTAGGATGATGAGAACCCAGATTCAGACAACCCAAGAAGACAAGAACAGTGTAGTGTAGTAATTTCAAAAAAGAAAACTAGTGATATTACATGCTCTGCAGTCTTTGGAGCTTATGTGTAAAAAAGTATGTTTTCCGTGACATGGCAAGGCTTGTATTATTTTAGTTAAATGGCTTTTATAACTTTGTTGCTCATTGTATACTATATGAGTGGAACAAGAAGTGGTTTTGATCTTCGCACCAGATTTTGTTTGTGAACATGAAGCCTCAACATATGTACCCTCTTGAGAACCAATTTGCTGGAAAGCTTCAAAGCTACATGTGGTTTCATCTCACCATCACTACAAAAACTCAATATATAAGAAAAACAATTCAACACAAGTAATGACGGATCTGCAGTGAAAGCAAAGTCCATGTTAAAGCCACATAACACAGTCCAAAAAAGCGCATGAACAAAATCCACAAAGAAAATGATGCATAAGGAAAATTGAGGATCAGATGGAGGAAAAAGATGCAAAACAGGTGGCTACACAAACAAACTGACAATGGGCAACAGGAATCACAGAGACTAAATACACAGACCGGCAAGATAATGAGAGACAGGTGGCACCGGGATGAGCAGACAATTGGGATTAGGTGGAAAAAAATCCAACACTGAAGTGGAGGTAAAATCAAGAAGAGACAGACAAATGACACAAACAGTAAAAAGAAAGCACAAGACAGCACACAGGGACCCTGACACACAATTGACAGCTGTCACACTGAAAAGTTTCAGACTGGGCCGATTTTGCAGGAGGTTCATCCCAATGACTTATTAGAAAGGGCATGGTTGCATCACCTCTCTGGTCTTCTCCCTACATCGACTCCAGCTAGACTTCAAAATGGATTTTGAAATTGCTCAAGTGCTACTCTTTAAACAGCCTGACGCCAGACTACATATCTGAGTCTTGGCTTCGCATGTTTCCTGTCCTCTGCTGAGATCTGTGGATGGAGTCTTGCTGGTAACTCCGACATCACAGCGACAAAGGGCCGTCAGGCCTCTGCTATTAGAGCCCCCATGCTGTGAAACTCTCTGCCTTTTGAACTCAGGATGTTACACCATCCTTTATGGTGTAACATAAAGGATGTTACACCAACTCTGTAACATCCTTTATGTCTCCATTTAAATTCATTGAAAATGTCAAAGATATATGTTTATCGATAGATATACTTTATTTATCCCAAACTGGGAAATTTATCTAGATTTAATCTAGATAATTATTTGTTCTTCATTTTGGCCCACTTTTACCTACCTTGCCTGGTTTTACATTTATGTCTGTTTTTCAGACCAAGCACAAAGCAGCACATTGATCTTCAGACTGACCTGGCAGACTTAGCTAAATGTCAAATTTCATCATCTGTGTGTTATAATTTTAGCATCGGTAGCGCAATTAACTTTTCCATCTGCAAACATCATAGTCCATGGAGATTCCTGTCTGACCTCGTCTGTCAGCCTGTCCATCACCATAGCAAACAAGAAGGGGCCCAGAGCTGATCCCTGATACAGTCCCACCTCCACCTTGAACTCCTCTGTCACACCTACAGCACACCTCACCACTGTCGTACAGTCCTCATACATGTCCTGCACCGCTCTAACATACTTCTCTGGCACTCCAGACTTCTTCATACAATACCACAGTTCCTCTCTGGGCACCCTGTCATAAGCTTTCTCCAGATCTACAAAAACACAATGCAGCTCCGTCTGGCCTTCTCTGTACTTCTCTATCAACATCCTCAAAGCAAATACTGCATCTGTAGTACTCTTTTTTGGCATGAAACCATACTGCTGCTCACAAATGCTCACTTCTGCCCTCAGTCTAGCTTCCACTACTCTTTCCCATAACTTCATTGTATGGCTCATCAGCTTTATTCCTCTGTAGTTGCCACAACTCTGCACATCTCCCTTGTTCTTAAAAATGGGCACCAGCACACTTCTCCTCCACTCCTCAGGCATCTTCTCTCTATCTAAGATCCTGTTGAACAACCCAGTCAGAAACTCTACTGCCACCTCTCCTAGACACTTCCAAACCTCTACAGGTATATCATCAGGACCGCCTGCTTTTCCACTCTTCATCCCCTTCAGTGCCCTCCTCACTTCATCCTGACTAATCTTTGCTACTTCCTGGTCCACAACAGTCACCTCTTCTAGTCTTGGTTCTCTCTCATTTTCCACGTTCATCAACTCTTCAAAGTATTCTTTCCATCTTCCCATTTCAGTGTCACAGATGTTCTCAGTAAAATGACCTATCACTTATGATGTTTACTTTTCGCAAGTACCATAATGGTGCGATAATCTGGTCATAGAAACATTCATACAATACCTCTAGTAGCTCCAGACATTAATTAATTATCCACTAAATCTTGGGAATTCATTATAAATAATATGGGTTGTCCGAAAATGATCTTACCTTCAAATCTCTTTGGAATGCAAAGAAATGTTCTCTGCAACATGCACAGACACAGGCTGGAAGTTTCATCCACCCAATGCAAGGTTCTCAGGATGAATGAGTCCAATGAAAGGAAGGTCCTTAAAGACCAGTCCAAGCAAGCAAGTTTTGGGCTGTGGCTGGGGAGGAAAGACACCAGCTGGAAGACAGAGCTGCTGCAAAGAGATATCTTTACCTTTGCTCCATAACATGGAGATATCATAGGAATTAAAATGCAAAACATCAAGGAAGGATTGCTTCCAAATAATAACACTGCAGGTGCTTCGGGGATTCCATCTATCATCCATCTATTCAAAAGACAAGGAGCTGTAATGAAGTCAAGCACATATAGAGAAATGGATCCATCTATCAACTTTAATATGTAAGATACATTTTAAAGGAGCAAATCATGGAATTGTTGATCTGTCTCTTTGACTTGAACTGTTATTTTGTGATAATCAGTAATTCATACCATTAAAACCCACTTCAAAAAGGCTGCCTTCTCTGTGTGTATGTGAAAACTATGTGGATTTTGTGTTCACCGAGTCATTTTTCTCTTTACAAACCAATATTTCCCACCAGGCAGTGGAAATATTTTTTATGACTCAAAATGAAAACCTCCACCCTGATAACTGCACAAGTTTCTTTGGGATTTATACAGTACGTGGCAGTGCAAAACAGGCAATAATCATGAAAAGTCAGCTTTAAGACTTCATCTTCAGGATCAGTCTGGGTGGCTTCCCGGGAATCTGGTATCACAGCAAGGATGTATTATTTTATATTTTCATCTGACATAATAATTCTGAATATTATTCCAAGTCTCAAAATGTTGTTACATAATGACCGCGAAGCCCAGTGCTTCACGATCAGCATGTGACTGGTGGCCTTGTCTCTGACAGTGAAGGCTGATTTGTGGGAGCTGAGAGGGAAAAGCTATTCAAGATGGAATGTTGTTTTGACAAGAAAACCTAGAGCCAGACAAATGAATTTCACATGTAAGCAACTAAATTTTCTTTAATTTTGTTGATCATTATTTTTGAGCAAGAAAATTAGAAAACCATTTTTTAAAATTGTTTTATATATATATATTTTTTAGCTTTTCTTATATTTTCTGATATTTCATTCCAACCATTAGACAAATTAGAAAGAGTTATTCAGTGGGGCCGCAGTGGCTCAGCGGTGGAGCAAACGTCATCCAACCAGACATTGCCCAGACATCAGCGGTGTGATTCCCGCATCCGCTGGAAATCTGACATCCTCAGAGTGTGAGCTGACTGTGGGAGGTGTCAGCTCACCTCCCAGCCACTGCCAAGGCGCCCTTGAGCAAGGCGCCGTCCCCTTACAAGTTGCTCAATTTGGGCGCTAATAGAAGTGGCTACCCTTCACTCTCCCTCCCATGTACTCTTGTGTTGTGTTGTACTGACTAACTGCATGCTCGCAGGCCCCTTGTGTGTTGTATGTTTCAGGGGCCTGCACAAATGAATCTTGAATGTAACACAAAATAGTCTCGTATAGAGTGAGAAGTGTAATTTCCTCATTAAGGGGATTGATAAACTTGATCTTCTTCAGCCAAGACCATGTGAACTCAAAACTTGACCTATGCCACTATATCACATTACCAGTAAACAAAATAAAAAGTGTGGTATTGCAAAGACAGAACTACTCTGGACTGAAAATGGGGCTTTTTGGGAAGGAAATTAAACAAAAACAAAATGTAAGAAAGGCACATACAGTATATTATCTTATACATCCCACAGTTCAATTTCTGTATTTATACCAGTTAGGGTTATACCTATTCTGATTTATTTAGTATTTTTCTTTGGTAATATTTCTTTTGCCCAGGTGGATGCCATTAATGTTTGTGTTGTCTTCAACTGTAAATGCATTCATTATGATAAATACATGAATGTCTGTAACTATGATGAACAGTCATTAACAATAAATCAGCTTACTTTCACACTACACATGTGGATTAGATATTTATCCCTAAAATGGTAATGTTGCTTTAAAAAAAAAAGAGTCATTATGAGGTATTTGGAAACTAATGATAGCTAAAGGAGGTGATGCTGGTGTGGATTTTGGTGGAGTAGGTGGGGATTTGACTTCCTGGAGTCTATTTAGTTAAACTGCTTTAGTCAAAATGGTTTTATGGGGTAGGTCAGGAACTAGGAACATAGTGAATGCCAATCTGATATCAATCTGGCACTAATTTGATTGTATTTTTTGTTTTAAATTGCTAGTTTTATTTATCACTTAATAATTACTATTGTTCATTAAACTGTCATTTTTGTGGAGCATTAGAGCAAATTAGGACAAGTATTGCCTCATATCTCCCTTTGGTGCAGGCATTGATGTAATTCAACATTAGTAGTTATGATTGCGTGTCTACATAATTGTTAACAAAGGATGTTTTCCTGGCCATGTCTGCTGCGAGCAAGGGGGGTTATAGTCCCAACTGTGTGTCTCAAGGTTTTGATAGAAAAGGGGATTTAATTTCTTTCGTAGTTTGCTAAAGGGAGTAATATACACATCTGACCATCAGATGGTAGATTTTGAAAGGTCAACATGAACCACACAAATGCAATTGTATTAAAGTGCTAGATCCATCAAGTCCAACTGGTGGTGACAGTGGTGACCCTGAATTTTTCCATTTTTCTCCAGATCCTCACAGCCGATTGAAGCAAATGACAGCTTTAAAGTCAGGAGCAATTACCCAGGGCAAAGCTTCAACTGTTTCAGACCTTTCTGATACCAAATTAAGCATGGTATGATTGAAAACATGTATGAACTCTCATGAATCAAGAGGATCATTAAACTCTCATTATGTAGTCTTCACTTCCCATGCTCACTGTTAATCTGCATCTACCTAATATGCGGAAGAAGTAAATTAGCAGTGAAGATGAGCCTTTGACATTGCGCCAGCTGTCTCCTTGGTACATACATTTTGACAGATTTATCTAGAAAGCCCACTTAGCTTTTAATGATTCATGTCATCAGATAGCATGCCACTTTTAAGGGTGACCTTTCAGGTTATTTATTCACACTGGACAACTGCATGTGTATAATTACCTGTTTACAAATAGCTTGCGCCGACTGCTGTGATTTATCGGTACACATCATTTTATTGTGACCCCAACCTTTTCTCCAGAGCATTTTGTCAGTCTACAATACAAAAATCAGTCAAGAATTACGGAGCACTTAGGTGAAATGGAGACAAAAGAACAGAGTTTCATGTGGAAAGAAGGTAATAAGGTAATAAAAATACATGTAGAACTGGAAGACTTCAGTATAATAAGAGCACTGGGTTTCCCACTCATACGCCTCCTGACTCTGGATCAGCAGTTTTAGAAGCAATAAGCTTTGACAGCAGTCACACTAAAAAAATGCATTTATCAATGACACTTGTCACTTCCCTTAACATGAAGTGACCTCCTCCAGCAGGCTAACAGTTTCCATAATTATCATAATAGAGAGAAAATGAGAAAGGAGGAGGTGAAAAGGGAATTTAACTGTGATTTCCATTGTAAGATGGCGAAATTTAATACAAAATATTTTAACTGATTCAATACATCACATCATTATCCCCTGTGAAGAGGTTTTCATTTTCTTTGCGTCATAAATTCAGCAGCAGTCACCTTGTTCATGTCAGCGTAAATTTTGCTTGAAACCACCAAACAAATTTTGCTTAATAGCAAAATAACTTTGCAGTTTGAAGTTGGTAATAAACTGTCTGGGCAGCATGGTGGTTCAGTGAGTATTGCTGTCACCTCACAGCAAGAAGGTTCCAAGTTTGAGTCCTTTATCTGTGGCATTTGAGTTTTCTCCCCCTGCCTGCATGGGTTCTCTCTGGGGTTCTCTGGCTTCGTCCCACCCCCAAAAACATGCAGCTTAGGTGAACTGGTCACTCAAAATTATTCATACATAGGTGTTTGGGATCTGTTTGTGAGCGTTTTTCTTGCATGTGGCCCTGTGATGCGCTGGTGACACATCCGGGGTGTACCCCATCTCTCGCCAGTAGGCAGCTGGGATAAGCTCCAGCCCTGACCTGCAAGGTGGAAAAGCGGCCGTAGAGGAGACAGTTACGGTTACCTCATCTTCAAGAAAAGGGATGGATGGAATAAACTGCCAATCGCTGTGGTTCACATGTAGTTCGTATTGATCCATTTGTGTATGTAACATCTGCATTGCTCACTTTAAATCCAATTCTTACAATAACATCCTGCAGCTTACTTTTCATTATGAAAAAAAAAAGTGTTTAATAATAAATGCATAAAGTGACTGCAGAAGTCTGCAAGTGTCATAATGGATATTGTTGCTGCAGAACAGAGTAGAAAAATAATGAACAAAAGGGAAAAACATTCACTATAGAATGCCTCCCCCAGGATGAATAAGAGAAATAGTTTTTCCTTGGTAAAGTCAATGCATATAAAAGGATTTGTGGAGAGATAATAAATAGACTCAGACTGTGGTCCTTCTTCTCATGTTCTGAAGATATTTTAAGTTCATTTACAGAACCTCTGTTTGACATGCTGATAAGACAAACTTGTTGGAATGTGTTCATCATATTTCACTGTTGCAGAAAGAAGATTTATCAAGAAAGAAGAAAAAGAAACTTTATGGCCATTACTCACATATGCAACATTTGGTTCAGGGATGTTGTGTTGTGTAGGGTTATTTTACTGGCAACAATGACAACTGCCTTCAGGCTTGCATTTCAATGTTTTACTGGTAACAGACAAACCGACATACAACTCAGTACAACAACATTCATTCAGGAGTCCAAACCCGGAAGTACCCCCTAATTCCGGCTCATGACCTCTCAGGTTGCATGCCTGATTAACATGACACCACATCCCACTTTCTGAAAATTCAAAGTGAACCTTAGCTGTTCAGCTGTATTCCCACACATAATATTCACCACATAATTAAAATACTTAAAAATCATATGGCTTTCAAATAACACCAAATAATGTCATTTCACTCCCTGCCTTATTTATCTTATACACACATTTTTTGTCATGTATATTTAAATGCGGTGTGTGGGACTTTTACATATCAATGAATGAAACATCAACCCAATGCAGATTCCTTTCTATTCCAAATGAATCTATAATTTCTGCACTCCCCACTAGCTCTTGGCTAGCAACTATACTGACAGAGCAGGTGAAAGCAAACAGGGGTATGGTGAAGCCTGGGTCACCATCGTCAACCCCAGCAATGCTTGTATGAATGACCGGTATTTACTGCCAGAAGTTTAGTGAGTTTACTGCTTTCTGTTTTCAAACTTTTCGCCTGGCAGCGATTACACACTGCTATTGAAAAGCATTCCAAAACCCCACGCCAGAATACAACTGTTGACTCCATGTCAACCTCTCACTGAGGATAGGATCGTCACTCCCCACTTACTGAGCTTGACACATCTCTGTGGGGAATGATAAGGTTGGAACCTAGATGACAGATTGAATATTGTGCAAAATCTTCATCCACGTAACAATCTAACCTATTCCGCATGAGTCTACGGGAGTAGGAGCATCATTGACGCACAATTGGGCAACACTTTGTTGGCTGAGACCTTTTTTGAACTTTTAAATCCTCCATTCATACAAATTTATTAAGACCTTGTGGTTAAAATGTTGTGTAGTTTATCATTGTAACTGAGATTGGAACATCATCTCTCATGCAGTAATTTTATAGTTGTGTCTTTATTGTTATCACCACTAAGGTGCCTTTGAGTTCTGAACCACCAGTTGGTGAGATTATCAAGACAGTGGCTGTCCAAAGGTGATTATATGTGGTGTGTTTTTGGACTAAACTAATGGATATGACAATTTTGTTTAACTTGGGAAAATTTGGGATCAACACAGTGAAGTCCTTGTAGATGAGATGATTTTCTTGTCTGCAAGCAGACTGATAGATGAATCTTTTGGATATATATACAGAGGTACTTCTACTTACGAACGTCTCTTCATACAAAATTTTCAAGTTATGAAACGCCTCAAAAAGAAAATATTGCCTCTTGTTACGAAAGAAATTTCAGGATTCGAAAGGTAAAAATAAGGGATAGGCTGCTGTCATTTTTAATGACCTCGTGAAGGAGGATTCAGGTGAGGGAAAGTCGGAGAAGGAACACTGGGAGTTTAAGGCATCCCGTAGGTGGTTCGAGAAGTTAAAAAAGGAGGACTGGAATTGACTCTTGTTCGGCATGGTGAGGCAATAGCGCATGAACCAAAGAGGGCAAAAAACAATGAGGACAGCAGTTAAAAGGTAAATGACCATCATTTTTATTCTTTATTCTTTGTTTTTTACATTATGCACAGCTCTCATTTATTGTGTAATAATCTAATTGTAACATGTATTTGTTACATGCTTTGATGCATTTTTATGCTTTATAAAACATTTATGTCTGAATTTTGGGGGGCTTGGAATGGATTCGGGCATTTGCATGGAAAACTCGTCTGTACTCACAAAATGTTCTACTTAAGAAATTTCTTCCAGAACCAATTCATTTCGTAAGTAGAGGTACCATTGTATATATACAGTATATATACAGTAGAAAAATAAAATAAAAATAAAATAAATAAAAATAAATTTAAAAAAAGTTTGGGAATTTCTTTTTTTTTTTACATCACATCAGTCTTTGGGGTGTAAAAAACATCACTCCAACAAAAAAAATTCAAAACATGTTTTTATTTTTGTTTTATAGTATGTCCTTTGGAGAGGACTTCCGGACATTTATGAAAATATTAACATATGAATCTTACAAATCGTTTCTTACTCTTACATTTACACTCTGACATTTAGGATTGTACATTTAAACTTGAACCCTTCTGAACTTTAATTTTCAGTGCAAACTCTTTTCCTCCTGAGAGAAATTTCACTTGAGAGTGTTGTGTCATCTGGTCCCATGTCACATGGTAAGCAAAATGGCCATAATGTCCACCAGGTGTGTTAGTTATGGGTTGTTTCTGGTTTGTGGTACTCCATGAAGCAGTTCTTCTTCTTTGAGATGCAGAGATACATATTGCACTTGATGCACTTGATGTATGTTTTTCCAGTGCATCCTTCTGCTCTGCACCTGGAGGCATTGGGGTCATTCATCATCTGTGGCAAATGGATGGCTCCATACTTTCTCACATTCTTGTCTGGCTGGGGCCTCCTTCTTTTGTCTGATGGAGCGCAGAACTCATCACTGGACACATCTGACTCAATTGGATCACTTTGGCCTGACTGCGCCTGGGCAATCAGTTCCTCACCCAAGAGCAGTTTGAACTCATGGTATTGGAGAGTTTTCTTCATGGGTCGTGCCAAAACCTGGCTGTCTTCCTTGTACTGTAACCAGGAGTTGGTGATGGCCAGATCAAAGAAGTGTAGGATTGTGCGAACAGTCCACCTCTTAGTGCGGTTGGACATTCTGTAAAAGCTGAGCATTCTATCACACATATCAACACCTCCCATGTTGATGTTATACTGTGCCACCACTGCATGTCTTTGCACTTGAAGATGCCTTTTGTCTTTCTGTGACCATCTGGTGCAGGTATCCTGTGGTTCTATTCCATGCACTGTGGATGCCATGAGTACGGGTTTATTGTCAGTCCATTTTGTCACAGCCAGCTCAGCAGGCTTCCTTGTCACCATTACGGAAGATCCTCTCCCTTTTTTCAGTAGATCTTTGTCAGATGGAATTTTGCAGTCCTTTGGGACTCTATTTTTCATCAGTGTTCCAGTTGCAGGCAAGCCCTTTTCCAGCAATTTATCCAATAGTTTGATTGAGGTGAAGTACCTAGAAGGACAGGCATGGATAAAACAAGTTCCATAAAGTTTCCTGTTCATATCAATACCACCAGGGTCGTCATCATCCTCTTACCTGTCAAAGTACATGTACGTTCCCCTGGGAATGGACTCAGTCAAGCGAAGAACTGCATTTGCTCCTATTCCAAGTCCTGTGTCTCTGCCAATGAAGGTGTTCTTTCCTTGGTAGACTTCAAAATCCAACACAATTCCAGTTGGAGTAGCAAGAACAAACACCTTTAATCCAGTTGGGTTTGGCTTCCCAGGAACAAATTGACGGACTGGACATCGACCAGTGAAGGAAACCATTTGTTCATCAATGCAAACTTTTGCTGGCCTGGGGAGGTTTAGGCATCCTTGTTGCACCTTCTTCAGAAGCGGGCTGAACTCACAAAAAACCAAAGCAGGTTTTTCTTCTTCTCTTCTTCTGTTATTTCAAGATCATTGGTGACTTTGAGAGAACATCTGATCTTGAAAAAGCGATCCCTTGTCATGGACTCAGCAACTATTGGCACTCTTATTTTTTAGGCCCAGTACATTTTGAATTGTGGATAGCCAAGACATGCCATGTACACTGATACTCCAAAGAAGGTTTTAACCTCCTCAGGTGTTGTGTTCAGAGTGGAGCCTCTCAGCTGAAGATGTCTCTGATTTGTATGAAAAGATATATCCTCAAAAACTTTGTTGGTGATATACTGATCGAAATTTTGATGGCGGCCAGTCTACATGATTTGAGGCAGTACTGCCTATGGCATCTCTGGTGTCTTCCAACACAGGCATGAATCTTAGGAGATGGACAAAGAAATACAGTTAATTTCTGTAATTAAAGTGTTTCAGCTGTTTGCTTACCTTAAAATATTTCCTATTGACAACATCAATCCATCTAAAACAAAACATCTCAGAAGCCTACGTGTTAGTTCTGGCCCATAGCGGACGACGAGCCCTCGCCTCTGTTACTTTGACGTCCTCGTCCTCAGTGGACGACTCCTCCTCTGCACTGTCAACCTCATCTGCATCTATGACTCCCTGTGGAGTCTCATCATCTGACAAGTCTATGTCTGAATCTCCATCAATGATTTTGTTAAGAATTTTCTCTGCCTCAGTCAGTGAGCTGGCTCCTATTGTATTGTGAAAAAAAGGTGGAAAAAAAGTTAGCATAGCCGGATGTCCTTTACGGAGTACATACACAAACAAGAGATTTTTCATGTGGAAAAAATAATTACACTGCTCAGAAAACTCACCTAAACTATTCCTAAGATAGTTATTTACTGGAATCAATCTGAATATTTAACTCACAAAACTCATAATTACAGTAATACAAACTTACCTTTCTTCTTCCCATAAAATGTGCTTGATGCGATGGCTGCCATTTTGAAGAATGAAAAAAAGTATTTTGTCAAGATCCCACCCCCACACATGTGATATCATTGGAAAGCCCTGGATGTCCTCTGTAAGGGCTAGTAGTATTTAACACAATGCCATCTATGGTTTCAGAGATACAGACCAAAAACAAATGTACCCCACAGAGGACAAAAATGAATGGCTGGGACTCAGGAGGAGTCCCAGCCATATGTGGCTTCCATATACAGTATAATACATACAGTATATACTGTATCTCAGTAAGTCAGTAGGTGTCCCATCCCTATGTGTTGAGCCAACCAGGTGATTCAGTTTTTTCCAACGCTTGCGGTCTTGTGCCAGCTGCTTTGCATCTTCCACAGGGACTCCCTGTTGTCGGAGGTCGCCCGTAATGACATCAAGCCATTGGGTGCAGAGCTTGCCTCGAGGTGGTTTCCAGCCTGCGGGCTTAGGGTCAAACTGGAGAATGGCTCTTGTAGGGTGATCAGGGGGAAGGCAGAGGACATGACCAAACCAGCGGGTACAACGTTGCGCCGCCAGGCAACAAGCTCTGGCCCGCACGTGCGGGCTATAAGCACTTTGTTGGAAACCCGCTGGGGCCACCTGATGTTTTCGATGGTTCTGAGAACCCTGCTATCAAAACCATCTATACTGGAAGCCAGGTTCTTATATAAGGGCCAAGTTTCTGAGCCGTAGAGCAGGATGAGAGGACGGTAGAGTTGTAAATTCTGAGCTTCGTCTTGCGTGAGATGGTCTGGTGCTGCCAGAGTGGCTTCCAAAGAGACTGCAGAGCTTATTGCTGCCAGAGCTCTTCTGCGGAGAATCTCTGGTTTAAGGTCCCCATTGTCTGTCACTATGGACCCCAGATACATAAAGCTCTTCACAGGCTCCACAGGGTTATCACCCAGCTGCAGGGGAGGTGGATCCAGTCCGTCACCAATATTCATGAATTTGGTTTTGGTCCAGCTCACTCGAAGACCAAGATTCTCTGCCTCTCCTCTATATATGTCCAGGGGGTCTCTCAGCTGGCTGTAGGATGTGCTGAGTAGGATGGTGTCATCAGCATACTCCAGGTTGGTCAGGTGGTAGTTTCCGAGGGACACCCCAGAGACTCGCTCACAGACCCTGGACATCAGATGCTCAATGATACAGTTAAAAAAGGAGCAGCCACGCAGCCCTGGCAAATGCCACTGGAGATGGGGAACCAGTTGGAGTCTCTACCGTTGATACCAACACAGCTCTCTGCGTTGCTGTAGAGCAGCTTGAGCAGGGCAACAATCTTAGGTGGTGCTCCAAGGGTCTGTAGAATGCTCCAGAGCAAGGCATGGTAGACGGTCTCAAAGGCAGCCTTCAAATCAATGAACCCGATGTATAGATGGCAATCTTTGTGGAATTCATGGGTCTTCTCTATGACCAGGCGAACAGCAGGGATGTGGTCTGTAGTGGAGCGGTTAGGCATGAAGCCAGCCTGATGGAGACGGCGGCGACTTCTGATGGCTGGGAGAGCACGGGTGAGCAAGATCATGGTGAAGAGCCTGCCAGGGATGGAAAGAAGTGTGATGCCTCTGTGGTTGCTGCAGACTAGCCTGTAAGGTTGAGCCGGATACTCGTTTCATACGAGTATCCGGTATGGATAATGCATTTTGACGAGTAAGAGTACGAATACGAATAAAGCCCGTTAATACTCGTGATCGGACTGAAGGAAAATCAGCCGGACTGTTGTCACGCTCTGTGATTGGCCAGTCACACATACGTCCCGCCCCTCCCTACTCGCTGCAGTAAAAGCGGAGTTTCCCTGTCCCACTCTCTGTCTCCGGTACACACAGTTACTGATCTCTCTGTACGTGGCTTCACTGTTGCTCCCGTCCTTATTAGATTTTCTTCAGCTTGCCTCTATTTTGGTGTTTGGTTATGTGGTAAAACTTTTTTTTGTTTGTTTTTTTGTTGCACGTACGTGTGCATTTAACCACCGCCTCGGTGGTTAAAGTCTTTTTTGTTTTTTTACCTGTTCTGAACTCTGTTCAAATTAACAATGTCTATACTTAATATTTTGCGCACACACGCACACACACACACACACACACACACACACACACACACACACACACACACACACACACACACACACACACACACACACCATAATCAATATTGTTTAACTTTATGTGAAAAAAATGGCAATAGCATTTGGTACTAAAAATAAATAATTGGAAAAAAATACTAGAAAAAAATTTAAATGAAAAAGAAGAAAAAAAATTAAAAAGTTTTGTTGAGTATGACAATTCTTGTTCATGCATACTTTGTAGTTAATTACTTTTTTTATTGCATGCACTTCATTAATGCACTTTGTGTTTACTCGTTCTATATATAGTTCCTTTACTATTGTGATCAAAAAGCGTTGAACCTCAATTCTGAGGCTCTTCAGTAAATATTCATTCATAGACTTAAGAATATTCATGTTCTGACTCAGTTCCATAAAAAACTTGTTCTGTAAATAGTTCTCTTACTTTTGTGATCAAAAACATTTATTTGAATTTCAATTTTGAGGCTGTTCTGTAAATAGTTTTAAAATAAGCAAAAATACAGCAACTTATGATCAATCCATATCAATTTTAGACTTAAAACAATGTGGTGATTTAAGCCCCACCCATTTCCAGTTAAATCACACTCACTTCTGGTTTAAGCCCCGCCCATCCCGAATACAGATACGGATACAGATAATCTAGTTGGTTGAACAGATACAGATACAGATAATGGTGTACTCGCTCATCCCTACTAGCCTGTCACCTTTAGGTTTCCAGAAGGGTAAGATGACTCCTCTGGTCCAGTCACTGGGAAGTCTCTCTGTCTCCCACACATGGTTGAAGGTGTGGGTGAGCCACTCAACAAACTGTCACCATCAGATTTTAGCATCCCAGCCGTTACTGCACAGATGCCAGGGGCTTTCCTGTTTCAATTTTTTTCAGAGTGGTTCTGACTTCCACAGGTGTGATGGGATCTGTACTGCAGGCGTCGCTAGGGACTATGGTGTTTGCAGCCGCAAGGATGGTGAGATCAGTCAGGGTGGAGCTGTGCTGTAAAAGGAGGTTGAAGTGCTCTTTCCAGCGCGAGGCAGTGCTTCTGTTGTTATGATGTTGCCATCAGAGTCTTTAACCAGGGCTGTCTTGATGCGTGGGCCATTGTGAGCTTGGCGCAGCAGAATGAAGACACAGCTCATGTTGTTGGTATTGGCCGCGGACTCAAGGTGTTCAGCTTGTACTTGCCAGAACTTCTCTCCGTCCTCAGCTATGGCCACGTTGCGCTGGTGGTTCAGTGGCCGGTATTCGGTCAGGTTGCCTTGGAGCCTGGCTTGGCGCCGCCGATCGATGATGTGGAGTGTCCTCTCCGATATCCAAGGCTTTTTGGGGGAGGATCGAGAGCATCCAAGGACATTTTGAGCTGACTGGATGACACTATCCTTGAGGGTCTGCCAGTCCGTCACTTTGTCAGTGGTCAGGTACACCTGTGCACTAATCATGATGTCAGATCAGCATCTTGATGTGGCACACCTGTGAGGTGGGATGGATTATCTCAGCAAAGCAGAGGTGCTCACTATCACACATTTAGACAGATTTGTGAACAATGTTTGAGAGAAATGGTAATATTGTGTATCTGGAATGAATTATAGATCTTTAAGTCCATCTCATGAAAAATGGGAGCAATAACAAAAGTGTTGCGCTTATATTTTTGTTTAGTGTATATGTGCTGTCAGGCAATTAAGAAAATTAATCTGATTCTTCTTTTCCTTTTGGCTTTTCCCTTCAGGGGTCGCCACAGCGAATCAACCGCCTCCATCTAACCCTGTCCTCTGCATCCTCCTCTCTCACACCAACTACCCTCATGTCCTCCTTCACTACATCCATAAACCTCCTCTTTGGTCTTCCTCTAGGCCTCCTGCCTGGCAGTTCAAAACTCAGCATCCTTCTACCAATATATTCACTATCTCTCCTCTGGACATGTCCAAACCATCTCAGTCTGGCCTCTCTGACTTTATCTCCAAAACCTCTAACATGTGCTGTCCCTCTGATGTACTCATTCCTGATCCTATCCTTCCTGGTCACTCCCAGAGAGAACCTCAGCATCTTCATCTCTGCTACCTCCAGCTCTGCCTCCTGTCTTTTCCTCAGTGACACTGTCTCTAGACCAAACAACATCGCTGGTCTCACCACAGTTTTGTACACCTTACCTTTCATTTTAGCTGAAACTCTTCTATCACACATCACACCTGACACTTTTCTCCACCCATTCCATCCTGCCTGGACACGCTTCTTCACCTCTTTTCCCCACTCTCCATTGCTCTGGACTGTTGACCCCAAGTACTTAAAATCCTCCACCTTCTTGATCTCTTCTCCCTGTAACCTCACTCTTCCACTTGGGTCCCTCTCATTCACACACATGTACTCTGTCTTACTGCGGCTAACCTTCATCCCTCTCCTTTCCAAGACAAACCTCCACCTCTCTAGCTTCTCCTCCACCTCGTCCCTACTCTCACTGCAGATCACAATGTCATCTGCAAACATCATAGTCCATGGAGATTCCTGTCTAACCTCGTCTGTCAGCCTGTCCATCACCATAGCGAACAAGAAGGGGCTCAGAGCTGATCCCTGATGCAGTCCCACCTCCACCTTGAACTCCTCTGTCACACCTACAGCACACCTCACCACTGTCTTACAGTCCTCATACATGTCCTGCACCGTTCTAACATACTTCTCTGACACTCCAGACTTCCTCATACAATACCACAGTTCCTCTCTGGGCACCCTGTCATAAGCTTTCTCCAGATCTACAAAAACACAATGCAGCTCCCTCTGGCCTTCTCTGTACTTCTCTATCAACATCCTCAAAGCAAATACTGCATCTGTAGTACTCTTTTTTGGCATGAAACCATACTGCTGCTCACAAATGTTCACTTCTGCCCTTAGTCTAGCTTCCACTACTCTTTCCCATAACTTCATTGTATGGCTCATCAGCTTTATTCCTCTGTAGTTGCCACAACTCTGCACATCTCCCTTGTTCTTAAAAATGGGCACCAGCACACTTCTCCTCCACTCCTCAGGCATCTTCTCACTATCTAAGATCCTGTTGAACAACCCAGTCAGAAACTCTACTGCCACCTCTCCTAGACACTTCCAAACCTCTACAGGTATATCATCAGGACCGACTGCCTTTCCACTCTTCATCCTCTTCAGTGCTCTCCTCACTTCATCCTGGCTAATCTTTGCTACATCCTGGTCCACAACAGTCACCTCTTCTAGTCTTTGTTCTCTCTCATTTTCCACGTTCATCAACTCCTCAAAGTACTCTTTCCATCTTCCCATCACACTGCTGGCACCTGTCAATAGACTTCCATCCCTATCCTTAATCACCCTAACCTGCTGCACGTCCTTCCCATCTCTATCTCTCTGTCTTGCCAGCCTGTATAGATCAGTCTCTCCCTCCTTACTGTCCAACCTAGCATACAAGTCATCATAAGCTTCTTGTTTGGCCTTTGCTACCTCTACCTTCACCTTACGCTGTATCTCCCTGTACTCCTGTCTACTCTCCTCAGTCCTCTCAGTGTCCCACTTCTTCTTAGCTAACCTCTTTCTTTGTATACACTCCTGTACCTCCTCATTCCACCACCAAGTCTCCTTATCAACTTTCTTTCCAGATGACACACCAAATACTCTCCTACCTGTCTCCCTGATCACATTAGCTGTAGTTGTCCAGTCATCTGGAAGCACCTCCTGACCACCCAGAGCCTGTCTTAACTCCTTCCTAAAGGTCATGCAACACTCTTCCTTTCTTAGCTTCCACCATTTCGTCTTCTGCTCTGTCTTTGTCCTCTTCATCTTCCTCACCACCAGAGTCATCCTACACACCACCATTCTATGCTGTTTGGCTACACTCTCGCCTACCACTACTTTGCAGTCACTGATCTCCTTCAGGTTACATCGTCTACACAAGATGTAGTCTACCTGTGTGCTCCTACCACCACTCTTATAGGTCACCCTATGTTCCTGCCTCTTCTGGAAGAAAGTATTCACTACAGCCATTTCCATCCTTTTTGCAAAGTCAACTACCATCTGTCCTTCTGCGTTCCTCTCCTGGATACCAAACCTGCCCATCACTTCCTCGTCACCTCTGTTACCTGCACCAACATGTCCATTGAAGTCTGCACCGATGACAACTCTCTCACTTCTAGGTATGCTCTGCATCACTTCATCAAAGTCCAACCAGAATTTCTCCTTCTCCTCCAGCTCACATCCTACCTGTGGAGCATACCCACTAACAACATTGAACATCACACCTTCTATTTCTAGCTTCAGACTCATCACTCTATCCGACACTCTTTTTACCTCCAGGACATTCCTAACAAACTCCTCCTTCAAGATAACTCCTACTCCATTTCTCTTCCCATCTACACCATGATAGAACAACTTGAACCCTGCTCCTAAACTTCTAGCCTTGCTACCTTTCCACCTGGTCTCCTGGACACACAGTATGTCTACCTTCCTCCTCTGCATCATGTCGACCAACTCTCTACCTTTTCCTGTCATAGTTCCAACATTCAACGTCCCTACTCTTAGTCCTATACTCTTGGCGCTCCTCTTCTCTTTCTTTGTGCGAACGCACTTTCCTCCTCTCCTTCTTCGACCAACAGTAATCCAATTTCCACCGGCGCCCTGTAGGTCAACAGCGCCGATGGCGGTCGTTGTTAACCCGGGCCTCGACCGATCCGGTATGGAAGTCATATGTTTGATTCGCATCTTTGATTTGGCAAAAGTTTTACGCCGGATGCCCTTCCTGACGCAACCCTCTGTATTTATCCGGGCTTGGGACCGGCACAATAAGACACTGGCTTGTGCCCTCTTGCGGCTACATTAAGAAAATTAATCTGATTAATTACAGGATTTGTAATGAATTAATCTAATTCATTGCAATTTAATCTCATACCTACTAAAGGCCCACAAATAAAGAATTTGAATTCTAGGACATTACAAAATTGTAGTACATGACTAATCACTACAATACACCAAGAAGAGAAGATTCGAAATCCACATTTTTATTGGTTAGGTGTGCTTTATAAATGAAATTTGAAAGAAAAAAGGTCAAGCACATCAGCAAACCAGTTAGGTCAGGTGCATTTCTCAAAAATGCAATACAAATACAGTTAAATAAAATAAATAAAATTCAGAAATAAAATAAGTCTGAGTCTAAAATAGGCACATAAGCAGACTCTCAATCAAAATGAATACTAAAGCTGACTCAATATAGCATTTCAAAATGAATAGTATAATGTTCCTCTAAATAAGGCAACATTAATACCAAGATGCCAACAAAGACAGGTAGCAGAGATGAAGATGCTGAGGTTCTCTCTGGGAGTGACCAGGACAGATAGGATCAGGAATGAGTACATCAGAGGGACAGCACACGTTAGAGGTTTTGGAGATGAAGTCAGAGAGGCCAGAATGAGATGGTTTGGACATGTCCAGAGGAGAGATAGTAAAAATACTGGTAGAAAAATGCTGAGTTTTGAACTACCAGGCAGGAGGCCTAGAGGAAGACCAAAGAGGAGGTTTATGGATGTCGTGAAAAAGAACATGAAGGTAGTTGGTGTGAGAGAACAGGATGCAGAAGACAGGGTTAGATGGAGGCAACTGATTTGCTGTGGTAATCCCTGAAGGGAAAAGTCGAAAGGATAAGAAGATATACAGAGAGAGCAAGGGAGAGAGAGAGAGAGAGAGAGAGAGAAATGACATGATGACATAGAAATATTAAGGAAGATGGAAAAAAATAGCCAGTGAAAAGCTAATGGTAGAGCAGCTATATAATCAGAATATGCTGAGTGGAATATAATGACAAGGCTATTTCAGAAGTGAAGCCCAAGAGGGAGGACTAGCAGGAGTGTGTATCAGTATGTGTTAGGGTAGTCACCTCAATATCTGGTGCTGAATGTAACCTTGTCAAGAATGAAGGACCTGAAATCATCTGTAGACACAGCCACATATTTCATAATGATTTCAAAATGTTGGACTACTTCATCACTTCAGAAGACATTGACGAACAGCAGATTTGTGGTTTGAAGCACTCCAGTGCTTGAAGTGAAAACATGTGCCAGAATGACGTTTGCTCACATTAGTGTTGGTCTGAGCTGGTATTAGCAAATGATCAAGTATAACATTCTTAACTTCCACTGCAAACAAACTAGTACAACTTCTTAGCACTCATGCATCAGTAGCCAACCTAGCTATTTTTAACTGTGTGGAGTATCCAACTTTTGTCGTCATCAGCTGTTCAGACATGGAGCCAGAGTTATTGAACAAGACAGTAGACTGCGCAGCAAATAGCTAATGATTGATTGGCTTATACATGTTGTCTCGCCAAGACATTTTCTTTAGCAGAAAGTCTATTTTACCTATTTATAACTTTGTGAAACACGAAACATGACCTCTCCCTAAACATATTCACACACACACATGCACGCACACACACACACACGCACGCACGCACGCGCACACACACACACGCATGCACGCACGCACACACACACACACACACACACACACAAAAACGCTATCTCAGTCTACAGCTTATAATGTCTGAGTTGCTGCACAGCTGGCAGGGCTGCCTCACAGTTTGAGAGGGATGAAGGAGACAGTACATATATGAAATGATAAAAAAATGTAAGAGGATCAGCAGATATGTCTATACAAAAGTCATACTTAAACCTTCAGGTCATGTCTGTAATTCACATGGACCATTGCCTGAAAAGATGTCCATTTTTCCTCATGTGGGACTTGAACTGTCGAAGTTTGTCATCAGTGGCATGTTCTCATGTTGAGCTATCCAGAGAGGCACCTTATAAGGAATTATAAGGTGGGCTCAATGCTTGTCAGGGGAACAGCCAGAACCATAATTATTCAAAATGTATTCTATTTAAAATATTTAAGGTGTGAGTTTTGACTGTTTCTGTACTCCAACACACCTGATTATAGCTGTACGAGGCTTCTATAGAGCATAATGATGAGTAGGTCCTTTCAATTAGGTGTTCCAGAAGAGGAAGATGCCCATTTGTTTCACCCAAGTATTAGCACACCAAGGACAGTTTTATACCACTGTAAGTACAGACCAGTGTGAAGGTAAATCCCATGTCCCCTTTAAACTAGCAACGTACTATACTACTATTTCTCCTATAGGTACGATCTAGTCCATCTGCTGTCCCAGTTTGAGACTGACGGAGGCAGATGACACAAAAGATTTGTTGCAGTTGGGGTTGAACCTCACTATAGTTTCAGTTTTAGACAGTCATTTTGCAGTATTAGGACGGAGGTGGTATATATATATAAATATCCATATCCAATGAGTACCACTTTGGATAATGTGGGATTAAACATCCACAGCTGTTCAAACATCATTCAGTGTTTCAAGGCAGGAAGCTACAGAAAAAACTCCATGTCCATAGAAAGACCACATCACTGCCCTAAATTATGGTATATATTAGTAATAACTGTGCAAAAAGTACACAACTGATTTGTACTTAAGCTTATTAAGGTAGGGCTTAATAGACAGATGAATAATTGTTTCGCTTTGTGTATATGCTGTTCTGGGTGCCATTCTAGAGTTTACCATGGTTTTGATGTTTGATTGTTTTATAATCATTTTACTGCTATATGAAGGATTTTTTCCATCCGTCCATCCATCTTCAACCGCTTATTCAGGGCCGGGTCGCAGGGGCAACAGTCTCAGCAGGGATGCCCATACTTCCCTCTTCCCAGACACTTCCTCCAGCTCCTCCGAGCCTGAGGCATTCCCAGGCCATCCGCGAGGCATAGTCCCTCCAGCGTGTCCTAGGTCTTCCTCGAGGTCTCCTCCTGGTAGGACATGCCCGGAATACCTCTCCAGGGAGGCGTCCAGGAAGCATCCGGAACAGATGCCTAAGCCACCTCAGTTGGTTCCGCTCGAGGCGGAGGAGCAGCGGCTCTACTCTGAGCTCCTCCCTGGTAACTGAGCTCCTCACCCTGTCTCTAAAGGTATGCCCAGCCACAAGATTTGTTCCTTTTTTTAAACATTGAAACCCATGCTCAAGGGAGAACTTACTGTAGATGTTTTTGACTTTTTTGTGTATTCTTATAAATCAAAGCAGATCTTCCATCTTCCACAAAGGGGCAGGATGGAAATATACAAGCTGCAATAATTGTTACTTTTGTAACTCTGGGGCAGCAGAGCAAGCTGTGAACACAACACTGAGAAATTATCACCTTATAAACTTGTTGCTGAACAGTGGACTAATGACTATGCATCCAGTAAAAACAGTGCAACGTCAGCATTCATTTGAAATCTTGTTTTTGATCAAAGGCCAGACATTACTGTATCCTTAGTTAATTTTAAGTAATATATCTGCCTCATTCTTTACATGCTCAGGTTTTACAAACTGTTGTTTACAACATCTTTAACGTAGGGTGCTTTTTCACTGGAAGCGCTGCCTATGTGACTGATGACCAGAAACTAAAACTGGAAGTTATAGGTGATTTAGGCTTTTAACTTTAGCATATTAACTTAAGTAACGAAAGAAGCCAAGTTTTTCCAGCATTGTGTAAATGCATTGCCTCTCACAGCAGTTGACATGAAGTGCAAACAAACTGAAACAGACAGACCTGGAGTCTGTCTGGTGTTAGCTGGTGTTAGCCACAAGCTGAAGCTGATCGAAAAGGTGACATCTTTCAATTTGTATCATTTTTTCTAAACTTTTATTTCTCTAACTATACTCTGCTAACTATGACTTCTCCTGCCAGCCTCTCCTGCATCTCTTCCCCATCTACTCATGCTCCAATTGTCTCATGTTCAATTATACCTCGACCTCAATTAGCGAGTCAGGAGTCTGTATGAAGTGTAGCTTTGTTATAGCGCTGGAGGTCAGGCTCAGCCAGGTTGAGGGACGACTCCACTCCATCGAACATATGTACAGCAGCTAGTAGGTCCTGCTGGTGCTAGTCCTAGCTGCCCCCTCACCTCCCTCAGCAGACCCCGAGCAGCCGGGGAAACAGCATGGTTGGATAACTGTGAGAGGGAAACGTAGGCAGAAGAAGCCTACTGGTCACGAACAACAACATACAACTCCAACATCCTCTGTATGTGTCTCAAATAAGTTTGCCCCCCTCAGTAGCACGCCGACTGAGAAGCACACTCTGGTCATTGGCTCGTCCATTGTGAGACACGTAAATTTAAGACAGCCAGCGGCCACAGTTAGCTGCATCCCTGGGGCCAGAGCTGGTGACATCGAGGGAGAATTAAAGTTAATGAGTAAAAATAAACAGAGGTTTAAGCAAATGGTAATTCATTGTGGGTGAAATGATCCTCGCCTGAAAAATTCAGAGGTCCTAAAAGCTAGCGTAGAGTTGGTGTGCACATTTGCGAAGACCCTGGTTGATGAAGTAGTTTTCTCTGGTCCTTTCCCAAATGTAACTAGCGAAGAGATGTTTAACTGCACATCATCTTTTAATCGCTGGCTGACTAGGTGGTGTCCCAATAATTCAATAGGCTTCATCAACAATTGGAAAGCTTTCTGGGGCAAGCCTGGTCTCATTAGGAAGGACAACATTCATCATACCTGGGATGGTGCTGCCCTCTTGTCCAAAAATATAGTCAAAAGTCTTTCTTCTAAATTCTGACATGCCAGAGTGGAGATCAGGCAACAGAGTTGGAGTCTTACACGCTTCTCTGAGTTTCCCTTACCACAGTCCCCGGCCATAGCTAACTCTGGTTTAACTAACACACACCCTATTAAGACTGTGTCTATTCCTCGGACCTACAGGTATGTAAGACTGTCAAAATCTAGAAGAACTGTTTCGATTAACAGTAGTAACTTAATCCACATTAAGTGTGTACCCAGACACACTTAAGGACAGGACAGGAGAATTAAATGTGGTCTTTTAAATATTAGATCATTATTATCTAAGGCTCTTTTAGTTAATAACTGATCACAGCATTGACATTAATGACTAACAGAAACCTGGCTGTATAAGGAAGGATATGTTAGTCTTTATGAAGCCTCTCCCAGCCATATCAATAGTCACATAGCGAGATAGCTGAAGAGGCTGTGGCATGGCACCCATTTACAACTGTAATTTAACAATTAACCCAAAACCTGAGTCTAGCTACATTATTTTGAGAGTCTCAGCATGAATGTGCTACGGTCTTCAAATAAATTAACTGATTCTATTGAATGTGTAATTGAGTATCATCCTCCTGGACCATATTGCTCTTTTTTGATTAAATTTTCTGATTTTTTATCTAATCTGGCTGTTACCAAAGATAAGGTTATAGTAATAGGAGACTTCAATGTTCATTTTGACAGTGTGAATGATAGTTTTTGTGTTGGGTTTAAGTGTATGCTAGATTCTTTAGGTTTCTCCCAGGTGGTGGATGGTTCTACCGATAAACACCACCACACGACAGATCATATTCTTACCTACGGTGTAGATATAGAGCACCTGACTATTTTCCCACAAAACGGTGTCTTGTCAGATCACTCCCTAGTTACTTTTGACTTTGCCCTAACTAACATTGAGCCGCAGGATAAAACCTTCCTGACAAGATCAATCTCTGATTGTAATAAATAAATGTAAAAAAGAAATCCCCTCAGCCATGGCGTCAGTATGCTGCCCTTGCCCCTATTCTAGTAGAAGCCAAAATATTGATTTTCTCACAGTGTGTCTGACATCCTAAAAACAACTCTAGATGACATAGCTCTATTAAAAACAACAATTAAAAACAGAGAAGGTCAGCTCCATGGTTTAACTCATCAGTCCGCAAGCTCAAGCAACGCTCCCACAGACTGGAGAGAACTTGGCAGTCAACAAAAACTGACAGCCTATGTGTAGCCGCTGGTTCGTACTGAACTCAGAAAGTTCAGGAACAGTAAATAACCAAATTGCAAGATTTGTTTAAGTTGGTGAACAGGCCACAGATATTTAAAAAAATTGCACAAGCGACGGTCCAATAACGGGCAGAGACAAAGTTCTTCCCCCAAGACTATAAAAACTTTATTAAAAGGGTAAAAAGAACAAGAATGCCAAAAGACTTATCAGACCTCTCAGGTCTACATGAGCCCTGCAGGACGGCCGGGATGACTGTAATTAGGGAGCCAATCGAGGCCGGAACACTCACCAAGCTCCGTGCCCAACACTCACACTCACACAGCAAACAACCAAAAAGACAAGGGGTAAAGTGTAAAACGTGAAGGCTGGGTAAAAACCACTACACACACAAATTAAGGGGAGTGTGGAGCTGAAGTGAGGGACCCCGACCACCGATGGCTCCACCGTCCAAAGCAACTCCCTGTCACCGGCCCCGCAGCTCTCATGCAATAGAAAGAACAATTAAAAACACGTTAAAAGCTAGCAGGACTGCTGCAACAGTACTGCTTATTGTCTTGGGGGAAAATACAAGCCTAGAATAAAGTCAAAGAGTATAAAAGGACACGAAAGCCTAATCAATAAAATTGAGTAAAATGAAACAATTAAAAACAAACATTGAAACCCAACTATAAAAAACAAAACAGCATCTTCTTACTCCCTCAGGACAGGGGGCTGGGGGGGAGCTGGTGCCTGTGGGGACCTCCGGGGGGACTGCTGCAGGTACTGCAGAGTGTAGCATTGGGTCCACTTCAGATGCAGCCTGGACCCTGTCAGGCTGGGAATTCTCTGGACCAGGGGTGGGTCTGACTGCCATCCACAGGCCCTGCTCCTCTGTGTCGGGACTTGTTGCAGTTGCACTGTGCTTTTCTACAGGTCTGGGAAGAATGTCAGAAGCTAGTACAGGTTTGAGCATCGTGCGATGAACGTGACGTACCTCTGTCAGCTTGTGTTTTGGGGCGACAGCATACACTGAGTTACCTTGCTCAGGGGGTCTCACCACCTGGAAGATGTCAGTGGCCCAGACATCCCGGATTTTATTTCTTCCCCGGTGGGAGTAGTCCCTTAGATACACATGCTGTCCTGCTGGTAGCACCTCCTCCTGGGCTTGTTGGTCCGCCCTTTCCTTCCGCAGAGCAGCCGCTTTCTTTATCCTCTCCCGAGCACTCTCCACTGCCACCTGTATTCGTCGCTGATGCCCCCGGACCCAGTGGGAAACTTCCCCTGAAGTTGGCTCTTCCACCCGACCTAAAAGGAAGTCCACTGGTAGCTGGGGTTCACGGCCAAACATCAAGAAAAAGGGTGATTGCCCTGTAGTTTGATGGGGGGTGGTGTTGTTATACCAATTTCTGGCTGATTGGTAGGAGGAGCTGACTGCTAATCAAATCAAATGGAAATTCAATCTTGGCCTATCTGCCACGCTCTCTCTGTCTCTTTCTCTTTTCCTTGCCCTGTCTCTGTCCCCAGCTTATTTCTTTTTTACCCAACTAGTCAAGGTGGATGACCGCCCTCCAGAGTATGGGTCCTGCCCGGAGTTTCGTCCTCAATGAGGGACTTTTTACCCATCACCGTCGCTTATGCTTGCTCTGGAGGGCTCTGTTGGTTTTCTGTTGGTTAAAGCGCTTTTGAAATGTCTACCGATGTCATTAAGCGCTAATAATAAAAGTTGATTGATTGATTGATTGATTGATTGATTGATTGATTGATTGATTGATTGATTGATTGATTGACTGGTAGCTAATTCTGCTGCATAATCATTGAAAAATATGGCAGGAAGATAACTCAATTTAAAGCTTTTCTAAAATGTAAATATCTACCTTGGTTTCAAAAAACCTTGAGAGTTGCCTTCACTGAGGTCTGTGGACTCAAGGTTTTGACTATGGCTTTTGTCCCTAGAGTCTTCAAGTAGTTTGTTTGACCCAGATATGAAAATTCCACTAACAACAAACTCAGGCTGAAAAACACATGAAACTACAAATCTTTGACTCTTTCATACAATGACTATTTCTTCTTGTGAGAAATGAAATCGGTTGAAAATACACATTTTGAAATCTGCATGCATTGCCTACGAAGGACATTATTTTTTTAAAAGTTATTCATAGACAGGGCGCAGGAACTATACTGATCTCATTCTGCCACGGTGTTCCATATACTAAGCTGGATAATTTAACTATGAGTTTTTAATACAGCTCTTTTCAACATTGGAAACAAAGGTTATTCCATGCAAAACCAACACTGTGTTTGATAATGTGTGTTTAAAGAGAAACTGAGTGTGTAATGAGCTGTGGTGGAAAGCTGTGAGAGGTATGAGAGATGACAGATCTTAATGTCAATCAGTGAGTTTTGACAGCTGGAGGCAGAAGCGTCACAGATACCATTTTTATAACTGCATGCGTGTTTGGTACACACCACCTACCACACCTCAGGGTGGATTCTAATTTCCACAGTGACTGTTTGTCTTCCACTCTGCTGTATCACTGACTTTGTTCTCAACGGAGATACGTGTCCAGTTTTAATATGGCAGGTAACCCTGCCATGTCCTCTGATGGACAACACTCAATAATGCTTGGGTATTATTTGAACTCTGTTAGTTGTTTCTTGAAAACATCCCTCAATAATGAATGATAGCACAGTGAATACATTAACAATATAGCAATAAAGTTGTGGTCTATACGTGAAGATGAATAGCAGTAGACTAGAAATGAAACAGCACTTCAATACTATTTTCTGCAGCTAGTAATTTATTACCTGCAACACTAGTGGGAACTCGTGGAAATTCCACAATAAAAAAATAATATCAGACTTCATACCAAACATATGAAAACAATTAGTATTATAAACCAAGCGCATCCAACAACCAATGTGGTGACGTAACAACTTTGTGTTGGAAAATCATGGATTACTCTGGGCTGGCATTGCCAAGCCGTAGGTGAATGTTAGCAGGCTAACTGGAGAAAGAAAGATAACTAATGGTGAGATTGGGAAAAGAGCTAATGTTAAAGGAAGAGGCACCTGTCAAAAGAGCAAGTGGAAAAGAAAGTTTAGAGAAGTGATAGTTCTGTTAGCTGACTACATGAACACAACTGTGTGTAGTTACTTGAAGACCGTTGTTGTCAGATGCCCGAGGAGAATTTTGGAAACTACATCGATTGTCCCATTCCAAACAGAAACCATAGCTGGACAGACTGTTCATACTAGCCAGCTAGTTTCACTCAGAAATCATTGCCCGTTTCTGTGTCGTTCCTGCTGTTTGGACTTTCTGCTCAAAAAGATGAAAATTGTTGGAACACTTATGACACTCTGAAATTATGTTAAATTGGAAGTCTATGTATAGTTAATGATGGGCAGATGAAGCCCCATTGAAGCTTTTCATCCCAATAGGTTCACTGCGGTTTGAAGATTCATGAGGTTTCATTTGCTCTAGTACGACATCTACTGGATGCTAAAATATCAGTTGGCATAAGTTTGAGGTGTGTGGCATTTTGCAGAAAGCCTGTGAATAAAAATGTCAGCAAAATAAGTATGCAAAACATGTATATTTTAGTGACAGCAGTACACTGTGTGTGTGTGTGTGTGTGTGTGTGTGTGTGTGTGTGTGTATGTGTGTGTGTACGTATATATAAAAAAAATCTACTTAGAATTCCCATAGTGAAATTACTTTTAACTCCAAATGCTTGCACATGTACACAGTACACACACACACACACACACACACACACACACACACACACACACACACATTGGCACTACGGAAAATGACCATTTGGACATGACGAAAATGAAAGTACAGTAAACATGTACAGTAAGGGGAGGGTGGTGGGGGTTGGGGTATGGACAATGATTGTGCTTTTGTAACGTTGAGGTATAGCCAGTGATTATGCTTGGGTCATATCATTGGTTTTTATTTAAAAACAAAATTTTTGTCCACTGTATAAACTTTATGACTCATAAAGAAAAAAACAGACGAACAAATATCCAACTGTCAACCATGTTTATCAATGCTTCTTCGACGTTGAGCTGTTATACGTAAGAAAATAGCCGGTTCTAACTCCATCCATTCTGTGTGTACATGTAGACACGCGTCACACGCACTAATGTCATAGTGGTATTCATCGCAGGCAGACACCCCCCGAATAGAAAAAGTTCGGTTACAGCGTCCACCAGCGTTTTCGTCCGGGATATCTGCGTTGTCGTGTGGATGAAAGGCGTAACTGCAACAAAAAGCCTCGCTACCCAATGCCTTGCGCCACATTGTTCACGTGATTCCTTCTGGCAAATGCACCGTGATTGGTTGGGCGCCGTGATTGGTTGGGTGCTTGATTGGTTGGGCGTCGTGATTGGTTGGATGCTTGATTGGTTGGGCGCTTGATTGTCAGGTAGTGGGTGGAGTTAAAGCGTGACTGTGAGGTTTTCAAGTGAGCTTATGGGGAGATACCTGAATTAAAAACACCTAGAAATATAAGGATGGTGACACTCTGCTTTCTTATTTTCAATAAACAAATAAAGGAGGCAACCTTTTGCTTTTGACTCTATTCATATGTACTTTGCTACCACTATCTACTGAAATGGTTAGGTCATCAATGATGTTATATACATCCTCCAACTCCCTAACGCTATTCTTTGCAGGTGTATCAACATTATTGTTACATCAGTTGGGCCAGCATCATCGTTCTCAGCAGAGTCATCAACCACCACCACTACCATCATCAGTCTCTTAAGTTCAGTGGAGGATTTCTCAGGCTGCTGCCTAAAGCAGATATTGTTCAATCACAATCAAAGACTCTAAGAGACAAAAGATATTCTGACAAACAAATTACCTCATATCACCTGCTACAACAAACACTTTGCTTTTTGCTGTATTTACGTCCTTCCCGTTTGAAACACTCCTACTTAAGCCTTCCTCCCCTGTTTTCAGCACTGGTCAGCCTTTTTTCTGCCACTGCATCCTGCTGCATATGCCACTTTCCTATGTTTTTTGCCACTTTCGTATGTTTTTTGACTTCTTGGATTCTGAGATGTCTGTTTCCACATTTTTGCCTCAGCATTACATTTCTGTATTTCTGCCTATATATAGACATTTGATCATTTGGTTATTGGCCACTGCAACTAATTAGACTTTGCTGATTATATATTAAATCCTCTTTTCTTAACTGAATCCTGCCTATGCCCTGTGATTCTGTGTGTGGATTTTCTGGTTACCTTATCTGTTTCATTTTTTTCTGTTTTAGAATGTTAAACAATATGTGTGAGCTATGTGATTAAGGGTCTCATTTTCATGACTTTATTAACGAGAATACAGTCAGTGATTCTGAAAAAAAAAAAAAATCCTTTAGTCAAAGTAGTTTATTGGGTGTTTTACTCCACACACAACCCTAACCTTTATCCCGAGATACACAGGACAGACAGCAACATTGTAATAATAACCAGTTTGAAATGTTAAGAATATTGAATTTTTTTTAATCATTTATTGACTTTGACTTGATTTATGGTTGGTTTCTCTGTCCTAAGCAGAGTCATGCATAGGGAATGGAGAGAGTTGTTTCACTAGAAAATATTTTCTGGTTTGTCTGAACCAAGGTGTGGTCAGAAGGATTATTGGCATATTGTGTTAAGTCTGCAGATTCCACATGAATCATTGGCCAACAAAAACCTGGTCTAAAGTCAGTTGGACAGTATTTTTTATTGCTACTTCATGGTTGCATCAAAGATGAGTTTTTCTTCACTCCACATAAACTTGTATCCACCTCCCGCATGCCTGAATAAAATTTATTATCTCTGATTTATAGACGTGTAACCAATAACACAGGATTCACCAGGAGAATATATTCCAAACATTCTCTCTTGTGACCTTTTGATAATGTTGATGTTCACAGACGGGACGGCACGGTGGCGCAGTAGATAGCACTGTCGCACCCGAGCAAGGCACTTCTCGGTTCTAGTCCTGTTCTATGCAGAGTTTTTATGTTCTCCTCCTGTCTGTGTGGGTTCTCCGGCTTCCTCCCACCCCCCAAAACACGTGCTTCAGGCTAATTGGCCTGTTTCAAATTGCCCATAGGTGTGAATGTGTGTGGGTGTTTGTCTGACTACATGTGACTCCACAAATTAATAATTTCAGTTGTACTAAAGGTGAATCTGGCTTTTAAAGTGAATTGGAGATCACACTGAATGGTTGAGTCCCTCCCTCAAGCAGAGAAGTTTAAGTCATCCTATATCGTTCAGATCAATTTAAAGATGTTCAATGCATTTAAACCAGGTGCAGAGGTGTTATATAATTGCCCTTTCTAATTAAATTAACCTAAATACGCATGTTATAAATGAAAGATTTACAGGTATGTTGAGTTACTTACACTTACAGATGACAGCAGAAATCAGTGTAACCCTTGCATGGCTTTAGTTTTAATGATGAAATTCCATGAAACTATTAGTCAGATGTCTGTTTCCCTGTATGGTTTGGCCAATAAATTGCAAAAAAGTCAATTTGTATATTTTGGCCAAAACAGTCATTTAAGTTGATAAAACCTGAAAATATAGATTATTGATATTTGATGCAATAATATTAGTTAGCACAACAATCCAAGCCAGTTTGCTCCAAAGCAATTTGGTCACTTTGTTATACATGAATCTTTAAGTTGGTATTCAATACAAGGGACAGGTTCTGCATAATCTTATTTATTTGTTGTGAAATGCAGGAGAAAGAGAGAAAGTGTAACCAGCTGCAGGCTGCCGCTCAGTGAGCTGTGCAGTAAGTTTACTGCCTGTCTCTCGACCCAGTTTTCTTTAAAGTCTGCTGGTCGCACAAAATGACTGTGTGTTGAGATTGTGGTGTTTGACAGTATAACTTTGTATGAATGCAGTTCAAACCAACCCTGTACCTCAGCAGGATGACCAAGCTTTGATAAATACACCAGATCTGCGCCAGTACAGAGTGCCCTCCATTGTTTTAGCTGGGTGCACTGGAGGTTCATTAAAAACCAAGAACCTCCCAAAAAAAGCTTGTCATAGGAGAGGTGAGAAGAATGGTGTTTTCATCTACTACAGTTGTCGTTGTCAAGTCATATTCTCACTGTGCTTGCTTCACATAAACTTCAATCTCAGAGCTATCTGTCGTCAGACTGTCTCAACCTGTGTTGCACTTCATGTGCTGGTCTTTTAAAGTCTGCCAATACAAAGACACTGACCCAGAAGTAAGGGGATTGACACAGACAAAGGGCCTCATTGTGGGTATCCCACTGCATTAGAGGATGATAATAGTGCAGCTCTTCAAAGTGTTCTGAGTGTTACTATTGTGATGGAAGAAGAGAGAATTATGGTTGTCTCGTCTTCAAAAAAATGGACAAATAGATGGATGGAAATAAAGTCAATAATAATTACAGTAAAGTTGAAATGAACAGAAAAAAACTACAAAAAAAAAAAACCCACCAGAATCAGAATCAGGTCTTTATTGTCATGCTGACACACGTTTCCACGTGGGACAGTACGAAATACCTCTCTGAAGGTCCCAGTAAGCCCAGTTGATTAAATAAGAAAAACAGACAAAAAAGTGAAATATGTAAGGTATATAAAGTGTAAAGTGTCTGAACAGCAGTTTTATTTACAAGGTAGAAGCTGAAGTGTGTAGGTGCTCAGTCTATTGCGCTTGATGAAGCACCATATTGCATCAGATCCCCGTGTGTTTGTGGTGACACACGGGGCGTTGTGAGGGTGACTACAGAGCACCACAGGACTTCAGCTGTCTAACAGCCTCTGGAAAGAAGCTGTTTCTCAGCCTGGTGGTCTTGCTCTGGATGCTCCATAGTCTCCTGCTTGAGAGGAGGGGTTGGAATAGATGGTGTGCTGGGTGGGTGGGGTCTGCCATGATGTGGGTGGCCCTCCTTCTACACCTACTTGTGTAGATTTCTGTGGTGGTAGATAGGCCACCCCCTACAGTCCTCTGTGCAGCCTTCACAACCCTCTGCAGCGCTTTCCTGTCTGCTGCAGAGCAGCTGCCATGCCACACGGTGATGCTGGTGGTGAGGATGCTCTCCACCGCACCCCTGTAGAAGGCCTTCAGGACGGGACTCCCCAGTCCAGCACGCCTCAGCTTCCTGAAGAAGTAGAGCTACTGGTGGGCCTTCCTGAGCAGGTAGGAGGTGTTACAGCTCCAGGTGAGGTCCTCAGTGAGATGAACCCCCAAGTACTTGTAGCTGGAGACCACTTCCACAGCTGCTCCTCCGATGTGCAGGGGGGAGGGGAGTGTCTTTTCCTCCTGAAGTCCACCACCATCTCCTTGGTCTTCCCCACGTTGATGCAGAGGTTGTTGCGTCTGCACCAGTGCACCAGGTGCTCCACCTCATATCTGTACTTGGACTCATCATTGTTCTGGATGCATCCCACCACTACTGTGTCATCTGCGAACTTTACTATATGACAGCTCGAGTGTTTCGCCAAGCAGTCATGTGTCAGTAGGGTGAACAGGAGGGGGCTGAGCATGCAGCCCTGTGGGGAGCCAGTGCTGAGGGTGATGGGGGAGGAGACGGTGTTGTGTATTCTGACAGTCTGCGATCTGTCTGCCAGGAAGTCCAGGACCCAGTTCCCTGTGGTGGCAGACAGTCCCAGCTCTGACAGCTTCTGCACCAGAGTCTGTGTGATAATGGTGTTAAATGCAGAGGTGAAGTCCAGGAAGAGCAGGCGGATGTAGCAGTCCCGGCTCTCCAGATGGCGTCATCAGTGGAGCGGTTCCTCCTGTAGGCATATTAGTGGGGTCCACCATCTATGGGGTCCTCGATGTGTGCCATGACCAGCTTCTCAAAGCACTTCATGACTATCGGGGTAAGGGCCACCGGCCGATAGTCATTCTGGTCCTTCACTGAGTGGCCTTTGGCAGCTGGGGACTGTTGCTAGCTGCAGTGAGGTGTTAAAGATGTCTGTTAACACCTCTGCCAGCTGCTGGGAACAGTCCTTCAGCACTCTCCCTGGGACACCATCAGGGCCTGTAGCCTTGCAAGGGTTAATCCTTTGCAGGGTCCTCCTCAGATTCTCTGTGGTCACACTGAGGGGCACGTCATTGGGGTGTGGTGTTAGTCTGATGCTGGGGGGGCGTGCTGGGGTCAGTATTTTAATATTTATACTCCTGGTGTGTGATACAGGGGCATGTTACTGTTTGTTCTAAATATATTGTAGCACAAGGTTCCATTTGTCAGAGGGGCTCCAGAATTTTACAGTTCATATCTCAGCCTCTCTGTGTGTGAGACACCATCAGTCATTTCCACTACCCCTCAAATTGGGAAGATGAGTCCCATTTCCTCAATTATTCTGCTGTAGACTAAGACGGTGTGGGCATTACAGTCACCTCACAGGTTCAAGTCCTTCACCAACCAATGAACCAAAGCAAACACCACTCAAATGTTTGAAAAATGTGTAAAAGTGGAGTGTAATACTTGTGTAAAAGTCATTTTGCACACTGGGTCATCTACACTGGGTTCAGGTTTGATGTGCCGAACTGCTCTGCCTTACCTCCATATGTCAGGCGCCAACAGCAGAGTGTCTCAGGAAGGATAAGTGATGGTGGCATGGAAGAATGTGCGATGGTGGCGTGGGTACAAGGTTGACAGGGTTTTTTGGGTTGATGCATCCTCTGGTGGAGGTTAGAGGGTTGGCAGGGCTTATTGTTGAGGAAACAACAAACCAAGCATCTCTCTCTCTTACTGCCGTGCAAAGATTATTTCGACCACAATCTTCCTGAAAGCCCTAAACCCAAAAGACTTTCTGACTAACTTTCATGTGTAATTTTAAAACATATTTACTTTGGTCATGTGGTTCTCCTGACTAAAATATTTATTTCAAATGGACACAAAAAACGTTTTCATTCATTATATTTAGTTTTTTGTGCTCCTGCCCCTTTGCAACATTCTCATCTTTGCCTGTTGGCATTGCTAGACATTGCTAGATTTCATGTGAACAAACAGTAGTTATAGATGCTGTTACTCACTAGAATCCAGTCTCAGAGCCCTTCAAAGTCTGAAGACTATTCTTTATTAAAAAATAAATAATTCATTTTTGAAGCAGATGTACTTATGAAGTTTTTCTTAATGTTCACATCATCTTCTCCTACTTGTGTTACTGGACTCTGAATTGTATCCCATTTGTGTGAAAGGCAGCAACAAAGCTAGAAAACTACAAGAGCACTGAGCACAAGACTGTCATCTCATTACTCATTGTCACATACTCCAAATTTCATTATCAAAATTGATGTGAAAAGACCCCTGCCCACTCAGGTTTGCAGGACTATATCACTGCACACAGCCATTAAAAAAAAATTAAAAATCCCATTCCTCATTGATCAGGACCAGACAGTGAAAGTGGTTACCTCCATATTTACAGGACGATCATCATTAGTTCAAGCTTTAGAAGGATCATTCCATTCTTGTGATAGCCACAGGTAGCTGGAACTACATCAGAGACACCCGGTAATATTAGCATTCACACAATTTAAATTTAAATAGGATTTTTGTATTTTAGACCCAAATGTGACATCTCCTTTAACCTACACATTTCTCTATTCAGTATAGACTGCAGACACTGATTAATCCAATAATTTCGTCCAAATCATTCGGCAACATGAATTATTTTGCCAGTGTGAAACCTCCATGGGATGACATACCAAAGATCATGTGCCAAACTCTTCTGACACTGACACAAAGAAATAAAGATGCCTCATTTTAAAACATTTTTTTCCATCGCTTGCTGTGTTGCATTTCTCACTCTTTACCCCCACTGATAAGCTAAGAAATTGATATTTGCAGGCCAAGACTACCTTAATTTGGTTTCTAGAGGATGACGGGCCGTTATTCTGTCTGGTTTGCTGCAGCAGTAGGGGGTCAAATACATCAAGCAGGGTTGGAAATTAAATATCAGATTCACACACAGTAGATATAACGATAAAGAGTGCTCCAAAAAAAAATATGACACAAAATAAATATGAGTTTAGAATATTCCATCTCACTTTAGATACCCCGCCGTCAGATGGGAAACATGGAAATGAGAATATGAAAGCTCCAAGATGGACGTGAGGACCAAAGATAGTGGAGATTCTTCTGGAAGATAACAAAAAGTGAGAAATGAGTTCCAAGCAGAAGATACAGTGACAGTCGATGCTAATGATCCATCGATGTTTCAGAAGTCTATCCCAGCTGGCTATCGGTGGGGTACACCCCAGTGCATCAGACTAACACAGTGACAGTGAATGCTATTGTGCTCTAAATAGGCTTTTACATGGTTGTTTAGAAAATGTTTTATTGAATTTATTCAAGGAAAAAGCAGAATTTGGAAATTTAATCTGGACTAATTTAATATGTTTGTCTATACAATCTGACAACTGAATCAGAGTAGTCTTAAAACTTTGTTATTCTGTGGGTTCTTGTTATTGAGGTAAAGTAGAATACTTGGCCGATGGTCATAAGTTTAAAAAGTTTATTCCTGACCAACAAGTCTAATAAGTCTTTCCCCCCCAGTTCCCAGAATGCCTGCAGTAAACGGGTCTTGCAACAGCGCAGCTGAGAACACCAGGCTTCTGCCCGGTGTTTTTTTATACAATTCTGATAAAGAGTTTGCATGAGATGATATGATGTCTTCTGGTCCAATTGGATCGTGACAAGTGTTCAGCCTCCTCGCCTTCACTGTGGGCGTTGGAATGTGGTTTCTAGCTCCGGTTCATCCTATGAATAAAGAACTGAGACTACCACTTATGTCCTATAAATGAAATTGTTATTGTAACTATGTGTGTGTGTGTGTGCATGTCAGATTAGATGAGTTTGCCTCCACCCTATAAATGGATAGTGTGTGTGTGTGTGTGTGTGTGTGTGTGTGTGTGTGTGTGTGTGTGTGTGTGTGTGTGTGTGTGTGTGTGTGTGTGTGTGTGTGTGTCAAATTAGACGAGTTTAAGTGTGTGGAAATTTACTGAGAGTGATAGAAAAGTTTATTGTATGATTAAAACTAAATACCAGCAAAATAATGAATAGTATGTATATAATGTTTAAATCTCTTCACAACTTGAAACAAAACAACATAACTTGCCCAAATTCTGATTGATTGGCCTCTGATTCAAATAAATGTGTTAAAATTCTACAGAGTGATGTAACAAGACTATTATTTGAGTCATGTGTTGCAGAAGATACATGCAGGTAATGAAGGGTCTCAAGCCAAAGTGTGTCTGGATTGCACTTTTCTCGAATCCACAGTAAACATATGATTCCCATGCAACCATGACCTCAGATGTGACCTATAGATGATCACCAGGGTGGCAGTAAGACAGGTTTCAGAATAGAGTCAAATATTCAAATATTTACTGTATAAGGATGATTTTGAAACGTATTACATTAAATCTAGACATATTATCAAAATATGTCTAGAAACTGTGTCAAAAACTGTGGATTCCCATGAACTGCAACTCATCATGAAGATGATGAAGTTGACTTTTTATTTCAATCGTCTTGGTTTTTTCATGAAAATGGGACATTGCTGCATTACTGTTCACTAGAAAACATTGTGATGCTCAACAGATCTTTAGCGAAACCCAAAATGTAGCAGTTTGGAGTAAATTCACAACAAACCGTCCATCCATCCATCCATTCTCTACCGCTTATCCGGGGTCGGGTCGTGGAGGCAGCAGCTTGAGCAGGGAAGCCCAGACTTCCCTCTCCCTAGCCACTTCGTCCAGCTCCTCCGGGAGAATCCCAAGACGTTCCCAGGCCAGCCGGGAGACATAGTCTCTCCAGCGTGTCCTGGGTCGTCCCCGGGGCCTCCTCCCGGTAGGACGTGCCCGGAACACCTCACCAGGGAGGCGTCCAGGAGGCATCCTGACCATATGCCCGAGCCACCTCATCTGGCTCCTCTCGATGCGGAGGAGCAGTCGCTCGACTCTGAGTCCCTCCCGGATGACCGAACTTCTCACCCTATCTCTAAGGAAGAGCCTGGACACCCTGCGGAGGAAACTCATTTCAGCCGCTTGTATCCTGGATCTCGTTCTTTGGGTCACGACCCACAGCTCGTGACCATAGGTGAGGGCAGGAACGTAGATCGACCGGTAAATCGAGAGCTTTGCCTTTCGGCTCAGCTCCTTCTTCACCACGACGGACCGATACAGAGTCCACATCACTGCAGACGCTGCAGCGATCCGCCTGTCGATCTCCCGTTCCATCGTACCCTCACTCGTGAACGAGACCCCGAGATACTTGAACTCCTCCACTTGGGGCAGGATCTCATCCCCAACCCGGAGAGGGCACTCCACCCTTTTCCGACTGAGGACCATGGTCTCAGATTTGGAGGTGCTAATTCTCATCCCAACCGCTTCACACTCGGCTGCGAACCGTTCCAGTGAGAGTTGGAGATCACGGCTTGATGAAGCCAACAGCACCACGTCATCTACAAAACGCAGGGACTTAATGCTGAGGCCACCAAACCAGACACCCTCAACGCCTTGGCTGCGCCTAGAAATTCTGTCCATAAAAGTTATGAACAGAATTGGTGACAAAGGGCAGCCTTGGCGGAGTCCAACCCTCACTGGAAATGAATCCGACTTACTGCCGGCAATGCGGACCAAACTCTGACATCGGTCGTACAGGGACCGAACAGCCCTTATCAAGGGGTTCGGTACCCCATATTCCCGAAGCACCCCCCACAGAACCCCCCGAGGAACACGGTTGAACGCCTTCTCCAAGTCCACAAAACACATGTAGACTGGTTGGGCGAACTCCCATGCGCCCTCAAGGACCCTGCGGAGGGTGTAGAGCTGGTCCACTGTTCCACGGCCAGGACGAAAACCACATTGCTCCTCCTGAATCCGAGATTCGACTTCCCGACGGACCCTCCTCTCCAGAACCCCTGAATAGACCTTACCAGGGAGGCTGAGGAGTGTGATCCCCCTGTAGTTGGAACACACCCTCCGGTCCCCCTTCTTAAAAAGGGGGACCACCACCCCAGTCTGCCAATCCAGAGGCACTGTCCCCGACGTCCACGCGATGTTGCAGAGGCATGTCAACCAGGACAGCCCCACAACATCCAGAGCCTTTAGGAACTCCGGGCGGATCTCATCCACCCCCGGGGCCCTGCCACCGAGGAGCTTTTTAACTACCTCGGTGACCTCAACCCCAGAGATAGGCGAGCCCGCCTCAGAGAACCCAGACTCTGCTTCCTCATGGGAAGGTGTGTCGCCGGAATTGAGGAGGTCTTCGAAGTATTCTCCCCACCGAGTCACAACGTCCCGAGTTGAGGTCAGCAGCGCCCCATCCCCACTATACACAGTGTTGATGCTGCACTGCTTCCCCCTCCTGAGACGTCTGATGGTGGACCAGAATCTCCTTGAAGCTGTCTGGAAGTCGTCCTCCAAGGCCTCACCGAACTCCTCCCACGCCCGAGTTTTTGCCTCAGCAACCACCAAAGCTGCATTCCGCTTGGCCAGCCGGTACCTATCAGCTGCCTCAGGAGTTCCACAGGCCAAAAAGGCCCGATAGGACTCCTTCTTCAGCTTGACGGCATCCCTTACCGCCGATGTCCACCAGCGGGTTCTGGGGTTGCCGCCACAACAGGCACCGACCACCTTACGGCCACAGCTGCGGTCGGCCGCTTCGACAATGGAGGCGCAGAACATGGTCCACTCAGACTCAATGTCCCCCGCCTCCCCCGGAACGTGGGTGAAGTTCTGCCGGAGGTGGGAGTTGAAACTCCTTCTGACAGGGGATTCCGCCAGGCGTTCCCAGCAGACCCTCACAATACGTTTGGGTCTGCCAGGTTGGACCGGCATCTTCCCCCACCATCGGAGCCAACACACCACCAGGTGGTGATCGGTTGACAGCTCCGCCCCTCTCTTCGCCCGAATGTCCTAGACATGCGGCCGCAAGTCCGATTACACGACCACAAAGTCGATCATCGAACTGCGGCCTAGGATGTCCTGGTGCCAAGTGCACATATGGACACCCTTATGTCTGAACATGGTGTTCATTATGGACAGTCCGTGACGAGCACAGAAGTCCAATAACTGGACATCATTCGGGTTCTGATCGGGGGGGCCGTTCCTCCCAATCATGCCCTTCCAGGTCCCACTGTCATTGCCCACATGAGCATTGAAGTCCCCCAGCAGAACGATGGAGTCCCCAGTGGGAGCGCTCTCCAGCACCCCCTCCAAGGACTCCAAAAAGGGTGGGTACTCTGAACTGCTGTTTGGTGCATAAGCACAAACAACAGTCAGGACCCGTCCCCCCACCCCAAGGTGGAGGGAGGCTACCCTCTCGTCCACCGGGGTGAACCCCAATATACAGGCGCCAAGCCGGGGGGCTATAAGTATACCCACACCTGCTCGGCGTCTCTCACCATAAGCAACTCCAGAGTGGAAGAGAGTCCAACCCCTCTCGAGAGGACTGGTACCAGAGCCCAAGCTGTGTGTGGAGGTGAGCCCAACTATATCTAGTCGGAACTTCTCGACCTCACACACCAGCTCGGGCTCCTTCCCTGCCAGAGAGGTGACATTCCACGTCCCAAGAGCCAGCTTCTGTAGCCGGGGATTGGATCGCCAAGGTCCCCGCCTTCAGCCACCGCCCAGCTCACAGTGCACCCGACCCCTATGGCCCCTCTCACAGGTGGTGAACCCATGGGAAGGGGGACCCACGTTGTCCTTTCGGGCTGCGCCGGACCGGGCCCCATGGGTGCAGGCCCGGCCACCAGGCGCTCGCCTTCGAGCCCCACCTCCAGGCCTGGCTCCAGAGGGGGGCCCCAGTGGCCCGCGTCCGGGCAAGGGAAAACGTGCTCCACTGTTTTGATTCATCATTAGGGGTCTGTGAGCCGTCCTTTGTCTGGTCCCTCACCTAGGACCTGTTTGTCATGGGTGACCCTGCCAGGGGCACAAAGCCCCAGACAACTTAGCTCCTAGGATCATTGGGACACACAAACCCCTCCACCACAATAAGGTGACGACTCAAGGAGGAGCACAACAAACCAGATTTAATTTATTCATTCATTCATTTTCTGCCGTTTTATCCGCCGTAGCGGGTGACCCGCTACGGCTCCAGCTGCCCGTCACGGGCAGCTGGAGCCTATCTCAGCTGGCATATGGCATGAGACACTCTGGGCACGATGCCATATTACCTTAAATATTTCGAAAGAAATAGTTCAAAAGAACACAGAAACAAAAAAGTACTGTCAAGGGAATGAATATTTTTATAAATTTGGCCTAAAATACGGTCAAAGTGGCAAAATTATGGCATGTATGACAGTTTTTAAAATTAATTTTCAAAGTTTAATAGTTACATTCGCTCTTCTCACTTTTTGTCCATCGATCCACCTGAGGATGTTTCATATATGACTGAACTTGTATGAGAGGTTCAGGAATTTTTCATATGCAAGAAGAAATATTTCATTGTAGAATGAACACATTGGGAAAACCGGAAACCCTTCACACACGTGCTGTGCTCTGACTCTAATAATAGCCTAAATGTCTCATTTTAAGCTCCCACTGTATTCAGAAGAGTTTAAATCGAATCCGATTTTTATAAAAATGTATAATTTTATCAATAAGACTTTTTCTTGTACTTTTCCTTTCTCTTCCCAAGTGATTCTGGAGCATCATCCTTAATCAGCAGACAAACTGTGACATGTTAGAGATAGGGCTAAAAAGTGCCCCAAACTTATCATGACAACTCGGCATAAAGAAAAATGGAAATGTAGTTAACTAACTACGCAAATTTTGAAAGTCTGAAGTGTCCTTGGGATACAGACTGAGCTACAAATCTTGAGGAATGATTTTCTTTGTGAGGTTCTGTCACTTGCCCCACTTAAATGGTACCTTATGAGCTCTGTCCTCCTAGTATGCAACCAATGCTGTTGTAGTGTTCACTGCCCATGTGGTGTGGGTCATAAATGTATGGCCCTGTGTTGGTCTTAAAATGATGTGAGGTCAGGCGTGTTGTTTGCACATTACTATCTTTGAAGCAGAGATTGACTGTATCGTAATGGTACAGTGTTTTTCCTGCTATTTAAACATGAAGTGTTAGCCTTCTTAGGCATTCACTGCTTGTTTCCATGCATGCAGCAAGTGTTATTTAATATTTATGCACAAAAGTGGAAGTTGGATTCTGTTGGCGCTTGAGAATATTTACATGTGCGATACCTTGCACAGATATGTAGACTGTTTCAAGTTACACTTGTGATTTTTGCTATGGGCTGCAGGTAATAACACCATTAATACTGCCATCAGAGAAAACGGAGCATATACTTGCATCCATTCTGTTGAATCAATACGGCCATTTTTATCACCTGATCCATGGCAGCCTTCCACCTGAGTTAACCAGTGGGGCATTACACATGGAGTTTATTTGTAATTTTGATGGAATATTACAGGATTGGTAGACAGAAAAAGGGGATTTGTCAGCAAAGCATCTACAGCAGGGGTGTCAAACTAATTTTCACCGAGTGCCACATCAGCATAGTGGCTGCCCTCAGAGGGCCAGATATAATTTATAAATGTAACTAAATGTAACTCAATGTAATGTAAAATAAATGTAACTACTGCTTAGCATAAAATAACTCTGAATTTATTATTCAAGTTACAAAAATTACAGTTGCACATGAAAAATAAGATTATTTTTTGCTCTGTCATAAAATAAACTTTTTAATTTGTTAGTTTATGAAACCTACATAACTCCATCAATCAAGGATCAAACTATCCAAGTGAATAAAGAAAAATAACCTCAAACACAACATCAAACACGACTAGAAAGAACCAAGGCAGTCTGAGACTGCAACATCCCGCGACACCCCTGAATTCAAAATTTTACCATGACCTACAGGCAGCACAGTGGCTCAGTGGATGGTGCTATACGCACAAGACAGGGGGTCCAGGTTCGAATCCCGCCCTGTGCGGAGTTTGCATGTTCTCCCCGTGTCTGTGTGGGTTCTCCGGCTTCCTCCCACCTGCAAAAGCATGCTCTTCAGGCAAATTGACTGTAGGGGTGAGTGAATTTATTATTCAAGTTATTTATTAATCAAGTTATTATTCAAGTGCATGGTTTTCTGTCCTCGTGTGTGACTCCACGCTGCACTGGTGTCGTGCCCGGAGTGTTCCCCGCCTCACGCCCTATGCCAGCTTGGATAGACTCCAGCTCCCTGTGACCTGCTGTGGCAGATAAAGCAGAAGAAAATGGATGGATGGATGGACCCTGACCTACTTTCATAGATCAAAGCGCTAGCGGATGAATGGACGGACGGATAAACACACAAACACTCACAATAACAATACATCGCTTTGCGGGATGCAACAATAATATCAAACTTCATTCAAAACTTTGTTTTTAACAAATTTAATGTTCAAAACAAAATGTTTGGAACATTTACAATGTAGTTTTTCTTCAAAGCACACTTTTGACCTATTTATTTTTAGACAGTCTGGCCACATAAAATGATGTGGCGGGCCACATTTGGCCTTCAGGCTTGAGTTTGACTCATGTGATCTACTGCATGCAGAGGACAGGTGGATTTTGTTTTTAAAGGGGGGCTATGTCTTGTCCAAAAAAAACATCTTTTAATAACTTAAATAATCCTTTTGCATCTTGTGCCCCCTGATGATACACTGCTTATGTAGAAAAAGAATGTGGTCTGGTTCTAAGGCACTAGTGCCCCACAATAAAAACTATTATCTTTAGATGGTTTAAAGGTCCCATATTTTGCTTTTTTAAATTCTCGTCATTCAGCTGCCAGATGTCCTACTACACTGTATTTGAAATTTGGGCCGGCATTAGCTCAGTGGTAGAGCACTCAGTAGTCGTCCAATGTTTAAAGATCGGCTGTTCAATTCTTGCTCCCGCCCAAAAAAACACCTGGAGTGTGAGCTGACAGTGGGAGGTGTCAGCTCACCTCAGGAGCACTGCTGAGGCACTCTTGAGGCGCTGTTCCCCTTACAAGTTGCTCATTTGGGCACACCACGAAGGGGCTGCCCGCCACTCTACCTCCCCTGCATGCGTACAGGCCCCTTGTGTGTGTGTTTGTGTGTTCAGGGCCTGTACACACATATATATGCATGATTTCAAGTAACTAGAGCAGTGGTTCTTAATCTGGGTTCGATCGAACCCTAGGGGTTCGGTGAGTCGGTCTCAGGGGTTCGGCGGAGACGGCGGTCAAAACAAAACACCCGACACATTGTAATTAACCTAACTGTGCTACATGGGATTTTGCACACTCAGTAGTCGATTTATGCCTGTCGTGATGGTCCGTCATCTGATTGCTTTCTTAATTCATAGTAACTATGTACAGCAAAAAAAGAAAGTGGTCGGACGAATATGTACAACGGGCGGCCGTGGCTCAGTGGTAGAGCGGGTCGTCCAGTGATTCAAGATCGGTGGTTGGATTCCTGCTCCTGCCGAGTCATTTGTCATTGTGTCCTTAGGCAAGACACTTTCCTCTCCTTGCCTCCAGTGGGGCACTCGCTGGTGTGTGAATGTTTGTGATTGTTCCGCTGGTGGTCAGAGGGGCCGTAGGCGCAGATTGGCAGCCATGCCTCCGTCAATCTGCCCCAAGGTTTGCTGTGGTTACATAGGTAGCTTACCATCACCAAGTATGAATGAGGAGTGAGTGAATAATGGATCCAATGTAAAGTGTCTTTGAGTGTCCAGAAAATCGCTATATAAATCTAATCCATTATTATTATTATTATTAACGTGAATTTACATGTACTATATAACGGAACGTGATGGGAGTCAGTGTTCTGCATAATTTGCAATGTCAGGTTGAGCAACTCTAGTCTCACACTGGCAAAAATAAAGGAACACTTCCTTAAGCTGCATGGAAAGCAAAAGAAACAGACTTTGGTGTGAAAATGACATAAGAGTAGCACATGCCAAGGTGACGCCACGCATATCTGAACTGGTCTCTCAATAACAACAGCAGAAGTCATTTCATGTGAGTTCATGCACTGTCTTTGTTTTGTTATTTGAAAAAGGTGACATTAATGCAGAACTCATTAAATACACCAGTAAAACATATACTTTACTTGTATCTTAAATTAATTAAATTTTTTTTTTTTTTTTATCTAAAGGGTTCGGTGAGTGAGCATATGAAACCAGCAGGGCTCGGTACTTCCAACAACAAGGTCAAGGTTAAGAACAACTGAACTAGAGTGTGCCACTAATTTCCCTGTGGGGATTAAAATCAATATGTAAATTTTTTTTAAAAAGTCTTGCCCCAAAGTGGTTCTCAATATCTTTATTTGAATATTGATCAAATCACTTTTGTCTTGAACCTCTGTGTTAAGGGGCGTGGCTCTGAGCTCCCTTTATCACCACCCCCCTACCCCCTCTGAGCTCCTTCTATTAAGACCTCTCTGCCCCCTCGTGTCCATGTGTGTTTTGTTTACATGTGCCACCTGAACGCGCGCAGTACCGATTGATCAATCACCATAGACTGGAACTATTTTAACTTTCAGTAACTTTGTTACTACGTATTTCACTCTTGTTTTTCTCGTGTTTGTCATTCTTGTTAATAACTGTTGATTTCTCTGCGCTAAGCGTGGAGCTGCTTTCTCCGTCAGCCAAACATGACTCCGTGGCTCATTGTGTAAACACTACATGGGCTGATCCTACTGAGACCACCGGCAAACATTGCGAATAATTCAAAACAAACAGTGTTTGCAAATGGGACAAAAATCCGTGGAGACGACAACAGATGTTTACAGACAGGACGTAATTTACGCTGTTTCCCAAAAATCGTAATGGACAAGAGATTGCTTGCTAACAACACCAGGGGGAGAAGATAACGCAGTCTAAATAGAGTTACGAGGTAAAACAAAGCACATTAGTATTGTACTGTTGGCTGGTGGGCGCCGTCCCTATTTTACCTGCGTCCACTAACCTACGTCAATATGGCACTTTACTCATACTCATATGAAACTGTAAATAAGATAAAAACATGCTCTCTCGATCGCACGCTCTGTGTGTGTGTGTGTGTGTGTGTGTGTGTGTGTGTGTCTGTGTGTGTGTGTGTCTGTGTGTGTGTGTGTGTGTGTCTGTGTGTGTCTCTGTGTGCTTGTGACAACATATCCACCCTTTGTCTCTCACAAGGCTGGGAATGAGTGATAATTTGACTTCTTGATTTCTGCCTGGATTATTTCACATGCAGGGTTTCGGTTAGTTGAATGTAACCTTTGACTGGTGACAGTGAATATCTATTAGGCTGTGAATAAAAGGCTGAGCCTGTTTGTTCATGAGTGTAGTTGCTTTGGATACACGCAGCTGTGTTCACTATAACGCTGATGATACGCCTTTAGTGGTCACACACACACACACACGCACACACACAAGACTGAAGCGGATCTAACAATCTGATTCAACAGCTTGTAAGGAACTTTCAGTGTGTAGCTCTAAGCCAGGTCATTACCATACACTGCTACTGTAGCCTGAACACGAACTACACACACACACACACACACACACACACACACACACACACACACACACACACACACACACACACACACACACACACACACACACACACACACACACACCTGACTGAAGCAAGGATAACTAGTTAGCCAAATGCTAGCTGACTTCAACATGTTGTCATTCATGGCCCAGACATTCTGTCTGGGCCATGAATTCCTAAAAGGTGAGAACTTTCTTGGTTTATATTTTTACATTTATAGCACATGCATTTATCTACATTAGCAGTACACCTGACAGTGCAGACAGAAGGATGACCAAGCAGCTTATTAGAGCAAGGACAGTGTGTGGAATAAATGAAACCTTGCAAAAAATTCCACTCAGCTAGATCTGCTACCACTATATCATGTTCACTTCTGCAGTGGTGTATACTGTAGCACTCACTGCTATGGCCTTACGAATGTGCTCAGTACGGAGAATTACATACAGTATATGGGGATTGCCATTTGCTATCAACAAGCTGAAGCTGATCGATAAGATGACATTTTTCCATTTATATCACTTTTTCTAAAACTTTTATTTCTCCAACTATACTCTTTTAAGTGTGGCTTCTCCTGCTGGCCTCTCCTCCGTCTCTTCCCCTGTCTACTCATTCTCCAATTGTCTCATGTTCAGTTATACCCCGACCTCCATTAGCGTAGCGTATTACCATTAATTAATAGACCTATACTGTCAATAATTAATCTGTCCTTAAAAATAGGTTATGTGCCGCAATTCTTTAAAGTGGCTGTGATCAAGCCCCTCCTTAAGAAACCAAACCTAGACGTTAGCCTCCTCAAGCATGGAAGACAGAAAAATCCAAAGGCCTGGAAATCCCGCCCCCACTTCAACAACAACAGCACAATCTGGACTTCAAATTCAATCTTGGCCTCTCTGTCTCTCTCTCTCTCCCCCTCCCTCCCTCGCCCTGTCTCTGTCCCCAGAGTATTTCTTTTCCACCCAACCGGTCAAGGTGGATGACCGCCCTCCAGAGTCTGGGTCTTGCCCTGAGTTTCTTCCTCAATGAGGGAGTTTTTCCCCGCCACCGTTGCTTATGCTTGCTCTGGGGTTTTCTGTTGGTTATCTGTCTGTTAAAGCGCTTTTGAAATGTCTGACAATGTGATGAAGCGCTATTTAAATAAAAGTTGATTGATTGATTTACTGTATTTTGTCTTGAAGTGTTCTCGGGAAATTTATGTAAGACACTGAACTGTATGTAGGGGCTTTGTTGTGGCTTAGTTTTGCTTTTTGATGCTAATTTAAATTAAAAAGCTATTTTTAAGTGTTTGTTTATTTGTAAGTGAGAATTTTCATGACAGAGATGCTGGCTTTGCATTTTAATAAATCCTGTGACCCACAACACACACACTCTGATGTACTTTTAAGTCTCTTCTGTAGAAGGAATGTAGAGAACAAGATAAAACAGGTGGAGGTACAAATAAAACATTTGGATTGTGTCATACCATCATTTTTAAGTCAGAACCAAGTTTTCTGTTAACATAAGGGACACATTGAAGAATTTATGAATCGTTAAACTTTGAAATAAAGACTTTTATAATAATTTTCAATGCTTTTTAATGGATCAATGTAGCCATAAATTATAAACTGTAATTAAATAAATCTGTTCTTTTCTACGACCTATAAAATAGTGATGGAAAAAAAGTTCCTGTGAAATGAGACACAACTTGATGAATGAACCAAAAACAAATGTAATGGACACCAGATGGTCCGAAGTGTTTAAGAGGATTCTGGAAGAGTCTTCCTTGCAGCAATGTTCAATGCTCAGGAAATCTACCATCTATCTATGAATTGGAATAAGATCACATTACACGACAGGTGATGAAATACAGTATGTAGTATACACAACACATACTGTAAACTGAGAGTAAAACAACAGAAACAATATCTCTTCATGTCAGATTCTGGTCAACAAGTGAGCCAAATGAGTTTGAACTCCTTTCATCTGCCTAGAAACATCAATGAGAATAAACATCACAGTATCCTTAATTGCTTACCCGTGGCGTGTTCTTTTGTGGATTTGATTCCCTTGACTTTTCAGCAGCATTGTCATTGTTTAAAGCCGATCTTACATAATTATATCAATGTCCAAAGGCAGCTGGAAAAATGACGGGGAATTCTTTCACTCCTGTTGAGATCCCAATATTTAATTATACAGGTATGTAGTAAATGATTAAATTGAATGTTATGTATAAGAGTCAGACCACATAATTACACATGATCACCAGGGATAAACATGTTTGTTGCTTTCTTCTCACATATTTTTGTTTTGTGTACACATTATTTAATTCAATATGTATTCTGCGCTTGTTTGTACAAAGGATCCTTTGTGTACTTCTTATGATAAATCACTGATTGTTAGCAAAGAAAGATGTTGCATAACTGTCTTTTGCCACCTTATTGAATACTTCCTCTTTTCTTTAAATGCGTGTTGTCCTTGAGCGGACCAAGACACAGACAGGATGTTCAAGGCTGCAACTGCAGAACATGTGGTATAGGACTAATGCGCATCGAGTGTCATGTAATTCTCATTATTGCGCAACTGTGCTATTCCGGAACAAACTAAATGAAAAAGAAGGGAACATTAGAAAATTGGAAGGAGTATGAATAAATCTCATGGGCTTGATCTGATCTACAGCTAAATCTCTTTAACTTGCTGCTGCTAGCCTGGCTGCAGGTAGTTTAAAACCATGCATCATGTGTGCAACTTATAAAACGCCTCTAAAGTTGCAGATAACAGCATACAGATGCAGGATGTTAGTGCATGGTTATTTTTGAGTGGGGTCTTCTCTTCACAAAGCTGATTTAGATAGTCTTAAAATGTCGAGCTGGAAACTAAAGAATCTGTCAGCTCTGCTGACAGGCTTATTCAACAGGTAAGGTTTTGACTAATATAATAAGGAAAAAAGAATTTTACTTACCTGTAATGAAATTAAACTTTAGTGTAGATAAAACATAGGTGTATAATCAATTTTAAAACAGATGTTTTTATCCTCTCTTCGTGTCCTGAATACCGACATGGTGGCCGAGATTGAAGGAATCAAGAAATAAAAAGACCAGGAAATGTTCCCTTTTCTTTGAACAAACAAATCACCACCGTACAATGTTAGTGCTTAAAAATCCAAACTCAGTTTAATGACTTTTTTTTATATATATATATTTATATATTATTCCTACAAATACATGGTTTTCATCACTTTGAAAAACGTTCACTTTCCTCAGTAAACCAAAAAAGCTAGAAATATCCTACAGTGAAAAAAAGAGACAAAGACAAACCATCAAAAAAAAAAAAATCACAAAAAAGACGTGAAAATAAAAACTGAATGAAATTCAAAACGACATCCTGTACAAACACAATGGCCCAATAATTTAAGAAAATAGTGTCTCTAAAACGTTCATATTGCTTTGTACCTCCACCAACCGGGCAAACCCACCCCGTGTGACACTGGGCAGTTCAGAGAGGGCGTAAAATCCCTGGTGCTGATATCACTCCAGAGGTTATGGGGTGAAGCTTCAGCCAGTGGTGAGCAGGTGTAGCAGATGAGAAACAGTCATGTTTGTGTTGTCATCCCATGTGTTCTCTGCTCCTCTGGTTGTTTTGGCAGTAACAATACAAAAACAAGGGATAGCCACACTACTACAGTATACAGTACTGCACTCCTTAGGTTTGTTGTAGTTTTACCATTATTACTCTCTACAGCATTATTACTAGGACTATCACCGTCATGGACACACACAAAGTGCATCGTGTGTTTGTGTGTGGAGGATTCATCGAGCTGGGTGTGGGTGTGTAGGTGTGTGTGTGTGTGTTGGAGATGTTAATGTTCAGTGCTCAGAGCTTGTCCCGTCAATGGAGAAACTGGGAAGAGTCAATAGCTTGGGGTGAGTGTTGGGGTTTGGGGAACCTCCGTCCCGTCCTGAGCTCTCACCAACTCCCTGGTCAAAGGAGTCCTTGGAGTCACTGGATTGTGCTCTCCTCCTCAGGCAGGTGTCCCGGGTGGGGAGAGGAGGGGACATCCCCAGTCCCCCCAGCCCCATACCCCCAAATCCAGTCCGGCCCGAGTAGAGACCAGATGTAGGCTCCTGTCCATCAGGGGGGTCCACAGAGATGCAGGGTGGGCTCATCTTCTTCTTGCGTTGGGGCGAGGGTAGCGACGTCTGAGTGGAGGTCTGACTGTGGATCTGCAGGCTGTCGGCTTGTGATACAAAGCCAGAGGAGGTGGAGGTGGTGCTGCGACGGGGGAGGGACTCCACTGATGAGAACACCTCTACAGAGTGTCGTCGTGGGTCATCCAACCAGGAGTAAGGTCGGGGGCGATGCAGGAAGGCGCTAGGGTCCTGGGTGTCAGCACTGTGGAATCTCTTCAGCTGCCTCAAACATGGACTCTGAGTCTCCTGGCAGCTTGTGAAGCTACTGTAACCTTTATTCCCACCATCTCCACTGTCCTCTGTCATGATGTCATCACTGCAGGCCAACCCTGTGTGGGTGATGAGGGACACCTCCTGGTCCACTGAGGCATCCTCCTCTTGGTGCAGCCTGGCTGGTAAGGGTGGAGGTGGCAAAGGTGAAGATGAAGAGGAAGGGGAGGTGGAGGTGAGGCAGTGCTGGTCATGAAGCTGAGTGTGCACGCTGTTGGAGCACGAGGGTCTGGGGGAGGCGCTTGGTGTGGCAGGTACCAGGCAGAGAGCAGGCTGATGATGATGATGGGAGCAGGGTAAGGGAGAGTCAGAGGGAGTGGAGGTGGATGGGGATGGAGGGATGCTCAGAGAGGCTACATTCACAAGTCTTTCATTGCTATCCCCTCCGTCTGAACACAGGGCCTCCTGAGAGTCAGTGTACACCGCGACCTGGAAGCATGGAGGGAAGGAGGGATGAAATATTATAAGTGAGAGGGATGAAGAGATGGAGGAAAATGTGTGATGAGAGGAAGAGGGTGGAGTACAGCCAGGGTATGAGGGTACCAGGGAGGATGAGAAGGGGAGACTGGTTAGTGTGTTGATGAGAATGAGAATGTCTGGATCAAAGTTCACAGTGTGGCCAGTGTTTTCCCAGAATCCTCTGCATTTTCAAAATTGTAATAATAATAATAACCATCATAATCATAATAAATCTGCATCTCTCTATATATATCTATATATCTAGCTAGGTCAGCCATTACTGTTCGTGTTAAGGATCACTTCAGAGAGATACTTTTACCATGGCAACATTAACAAGGCAGTCAGACTGCAGCATTCATGACACCCCTGAATTCAAAATTTTACCCTGACCTACTTTCATAATGGTTGCAGCAATGAATTCTATATTGTACTACTGAGTATGGCATTGACCTATTGTTCCAAAGGTGAAGGTCATCATCACATTTTTGTACCTCTGGCTTCCTGAAAATGTTGCTTTTTGTTTTGTGATTATATCTCATCAGGTTTCAGAGGTGTGTACCTAAAAAGGTATAAAAGTGAAAATTTGACCTTGACCTAGTTTTACAAGGTCAAGATTTTGATCTAATTTTACCCCCTTGCCTTCCTGAATATAACGCCCTTTGTTTCATCTTTTTATCTTATCTGGTTCCTGAGATATGTGCAAAAAATTACAAAAGTTTAAATTTGACCTTGACTTACTTTTCTCAAGGTCAAGGTCATCATCTCATTTTCATCCGTTTTGCCACCCGAGTAATGTGCTTTTTCTTTCATCTTTCTATCTGCAACGGTTGTGAAGATATTTGGTGGATGGACGGACGAATGGACGGATGAACACACAAACACTGACAATTACAATACATCACCTCTTTGTGGGATGTAAAGACAGGACTCCATACTGAGATTTGTTGGGCTTAAGTTGAATAAACAGATTTAATGTGTTTATTAACTTTTTTTTTTTTAATTTCTATTCAGTGCTTCTCTGGAGGTATAGCTATTGTTTTCTATTCATATCACAACAGGACAACTGTAAAAACTCCAACCTCCACCCAACTATTCCTTATATCACTGTTACATCATAATGATGCTTCAGCTCCTCTGTGCACAATTGAATTCACAAGGTTGTTTTCATGTTCTACTGTAAGAGGAAAATATGTCTGTAGCAGGACTACCCATACAAACAGCTCCAAAGATAGTCCTGAAGTGTGCAAACGTGAAACACCCAATCCACTGAAAGTGAATTATTTTAAATGAGATATTATAAACACTGCAGTAAGATATTTAGAATGAAAAATATTTGGATATGGATCAAATTTTTTTTTTGTTTTAAATGAGATCAAACGAGCACAAGGAATTTAACTTAAAAAAATCTGTGCATGATTTGACTTTATTAAAACTTTAGATAACAATTATTTACAGAAGACTTATATACTGGAAATTAAATAACTACACTCAAACACTCTTTAAAACTTTGAGGGAAATGATTTTTCTATGTAAATCATGATAAATTTAGATGCACCAATAGATGTAACCAGATTACAGGCTCGTATGGAACATGTGTGCTGCATTCCTTTTTTTTTTTTGGCTGAACTCATGGAATCTTGGCTGACACAGTGAGCTTTGAGCCAGATAACCTTCTTCTTTACCCATTGACTGTTCACCTGAAACCCTGTAAATCCTCAGTGGGACTGTTGTCAGTTACTTACAACCAAATTCTGAGCACAGGGCTTGAGACCAAGAGTCAGAAGATAAACTTACTACATTGCTTCTGCAGGAGAGGGTTAACAAGCACGATGGTTATTAAAAATGAATGCATGACGTTATGACTCATTTCCCATAGAACACAAACTGGTCATATTATACTACAAATGTGCTGAATCTGATAGATTGAAGTACTCAAATCTATGAGGAAACTAGTCATGTTTTCTAGGGCAAAGCCCCTCAACCAATTTTTGGGATGAATCAACTTCATGAATGATTAGACCACAGAGACACCTAGTGGTCTAAGGTATCACAACCAGCCGCGGCCAATCACCAGCCACTGCTGAACAACACTAGCACTAATAGTGAAACAATTCTAATAATGATCACCCTGTATACTGTTTGAAGCAATGACTGCTGTACTGTGGCGAGCATCTGTGCACGCTGGTATAAAAATCAATCTGCATTTGGACAGAATGGTGTCCAAATGCATTCTTTAACCTTTAGCAATCCCCTGAGTTTGTTGTGAACTAAGTGCACTGCATTGTTGGTAAATTACACAGCTAAATGCCACCCCTGCTTGACTTGATTATATCAGTTAGGATGAATGATCCTCAAAGTAGTTCCTGCTGCTTCTATAAGAATATAGAAGATTTGAAGTGTTAGTATCCTCCAGGTAAAGCTACCTGACAGAGTTTAAGATTTATTGTGGCTGATGGCTAGCAGGAGACCTAATTTTAAATGGGTGACAGAGGAAATGGGTGAGGGCAGCCTGTGTGAGTCTGTCTGTTTGGCAAGATGACAACTGAGTCCAAGTTTCTGACAGGCCCCGCAGAAGCTGAAGCTGGCTGTTTGGTGCCGTTTCAGAAACAGGAGTATCTGTGTTTGAGCAGTAGCTCAGGGTCGGGTGGCTTTTGGGCCCAACTGAGCTGGGATCCCAGATAACAGATACAATATGGAGAATGGATAACATAAGTCAGCATCAGGCCAGAACGCCAGAAAGATGGAAAGAAAGAAGGAGGGAAAAAAGTGAAATTGTTTAGAACATGCAACAAAGAACACGCTCTAAATTCATCTTCTATGTGACTGGTCTAAGATAATAAGACCACCACTGGAAAATAAATGAAAACATGCAACATTTCAAGAAAATGTAGCGAGTCAGATAGTTGTGGAAAACGCAATACATGTGTTCAGTTTGATTGAGATACTGACACTCATTCTTTACAAATTGTCAAGTGTGATACCAGAATATAAAGACTAACTACATAAGGTCATGAGTCTAAACTGTTCTCATCAATATGTCAGCAATTTTGCACCAATATTTTTTTTTTTTAAATTGGAAAGTGGAGTGGAAAGCGTTAACATCTTATCCTGTGTTCCTCACCCATAACCCCACAGTTCACAGTATTTTTTTAATATGACAGTATTAAAGATGATGCTGTATTTGAACAATACATCATCTTTCCTATAATACTATAGCTTTTATTCAGACTAACAGTAATTATATTTCAAATATTATTGCATAATATTAATATTATTCTCAAATGTTTTCTCACATTAAACAAGTTCTGATCAAAATATAGTATCCCTAAAGTCCAGTAGCTCCCATCAGCATCATTATTCAACTATAAAGTAAGCTGTTTGGTAAAATCATGCTCGATATGTCATGATGATGATGATGAATATGAATCAAAAAAATAAAAATAAAAAGTTAATTTAAACAGAATGATCTAGTCACCTGTCTGCGAAGCGTCCGGCTGAGCGTATGGATGCGTCTGGGAGGGGGGAGTCGTGGTATGCTCTCTGAGTCTGAGTGGCTGTGGGGACTGATGGGTCTGAAGAGGTCTGTGGGGACGGTCAGCTGCTGAGAGAACTCTGTCTGTGAACGCACTGAGCAGCTGGAGCCTAAAGAACCAACAGGATGTGTTGATGCGACACTTCACTGTGACATTGATCTAAAATACTGTATCACATGTTACCTGATTGGGCCCTTTGGGTGCCCAGTATGTGCTGGGACCCCCGTGCCTGTGTTAGAAGCTGTGCAGGAGGTGAGTGACCACAGGGCTGAAGGGGGAGGAACATGTAGCTGTCATTAGGCAGGGAGTGCGTGCGTCCCACCGCAGGCTTCCTGACGCTCAGCAGATTGCCTTCCGGTTGCTCCCCAGGATTGAGCTGCTCCGGCTGGGGAAAGAGAGAAGAGATTCAGCCTTCACTCCAGAGCTGAAAAGGTTGATGCTTCTCTAATTCCAGCACTTGCACACTCTTTCTAACAAGTTCACAGTTGATACCTTTTTCAGACACAATGTGAACAAAGAGGCAGTAATCATCAGCATACACAGAGAACACACGGGATTGTTTCATGTTGGAGTCGACTGGCACAAAGCTGCCACAGATCACAGACTCAAGACTGATCTAAGTCACAGAATTAAGATGCTTTTTCAAGACCCATCAATGTAAATTTATGAGTTTTCTCTGTGATTGTGTGTCAGCTGGGGCAGTGTCCCTCAGCCTGAACCATTACAGAGCCAGTTCACATCCATCACAGAGCTGCTGGAATTCCAGCAGACTTTACAACCAAGTAGGAGGACAGAAGACAGAACAAACACCAAGGAAGACTGAAAGGAGAGAATGGTGAGAGAAAACGTGGACTCACATGTATAGCACAGAGTAATACAAGGAAATTGATGGACAGAAAAGGGCAGAGAAAAGAGAAAAAGACAGGAGGATAGAAAGAAAGAAATAAGAACAGGAGAGAAACGGCAAACTGGCAGGTGAGTAGGTGAACTATTCTACTGGACTGGACTGGAGAGCCACACACAGTAGGCTGGAAAGGTGCAATGAGAAAAGAGAAAGTTGGGAGCGCATGGTTAAATTCACCAGGGTCTTTCAATGCTTCTTGTACTCCTTTGCCTCATCACTTCATCTTTTTTCTTCAGCACAATCCCATTAAATGTGATTTCATGTCAGGAGGTGCAAAATGAGCACGATCAATCCCAATGTGTTGTCGGACAACATGTACGGCCAAGGTTACAGAGAACCTCATTGGCAGATAACACTTAACTAATCAGGAGAAATGTGATCCTATTTGACCCAAACTGATGGGTAATCATAACCTTGGGGGCTGGATGTCTTTCACTGATTGACAGAATTATATAGCGGAAAGGAAAGTGTTTTTATATTCTGGCGAGGATGCTGTAGTGAAAATAATAAACAAGAATATTGGATGTGAACTGATGGTGTTCCTTCGAGCAAGGTGATTACTTTCATGCCATTTCAGAGTGCATTAATGCAGCTGGCTCAATTATTTTTTAATGACATAAATTACATTATGTATGTAGTATGCATCTCAGCACTGATTTCTAATGACTTTTGGACTACTGTGATGCAGAACATTACGTAACACATACCGCCAGTCAGTCAGATATTCAAGAGGTAATTTTGAAAAGCATTATTTATAGATTAAATAAAGACAACACAATTTCTAAGCATCAAACATTCCACTATGCTTGGATACTTTGTCTTTATTCTAAATTTCTTACTTACTATTAGAACAAATAGTTGTTTATTATACTACAATAAACTTTTTCCTGCATAATAAACTATATAACAAAAGATTTCCCTTCAATATGAGTGTGAGAGCAGTTGGAGGGACAAGAGCCATAGGAAGCACTCTGGGAAAGAAACCCTACAACATACTGCAGAGGCGAGGAGAATAGAGAAAGGGAGCAAAGGACTGTCAGTACATTGCATTCCAGACTGGTAAGAAAGAGGGGGTTAAAATCGTCAGGGGCCGAGTCGTCTGTCAGAGCTAGAGACCAGGAATTCTCAGATGCCAGAGACAAAGCTTCCATCTCCGCTAGTGGGATCTAGGCAGGAAGAGACAACGGCCAGTGAGCAGAGAAAAGAAACAAACACTGCAACACACAAAAATCTGGACACTACACGCAGAAAAGACCTGCAGCTAACAAAATGAGACATATTTCAAACAAGACATATTAAACTGGAAGCAGGTAGCAAAGAGCAAGGAAAAGACAGACATTCAGTATTATTACTACTCATATTGTTCGATGGGGTTACCAACAGCAACATTATGTCAGAATCCTGACACATAAACACACACTAATATCTGGAGCTGGCTAATGAGAATGAGAATGTCTCTCACAGAAAAAAATACAGACATTCATTTATTATGTATGTACTATCATAGTGTAGGCTCATTTTTCTTTCATGCACATAACTGACTTGTAAATTCTGCATGTATCAACCTGGAGGAGTTTTCACACCTCGGTTTTTGAAAGAGGAGCTACTGTGTACTTGTACCTCCTAAACAAGACAAAAGGCATCTGACAGACAAATTGGCCATCCAGGCGTTGAGAGGTGCCCTTGGACATCTCAAACCCATTGCAAGCTATTAGAAGATGATGTTTTGTCGTGTTAACGCATTTTATTAATGCAAATTTGCCTTTAAATGAGAAAAGGAAGCACCTGATGCATTATTCAGCGACTCAGTGATTCATTGGTCATTGATTGAGCCATTACACTGCAGATTTCTGTGTGAGAGTGTGCTCTCTCTGCTTTGAGAATACAGTATATTTGGTGTGTTCAGGAATTCACACATATAACACACAGATAAGCACAAACACCCAGACTGACTGTGTAGAGGAGACAGAACTGATGAGCATGAGCATATAGACATGTAGGGCTGCACAAGAAGTACAAAATGTCATGAGTGGGACTTTTTTTTTAAATAAAATGGAAAATTCTACAAGTAGTGGTGAGCTAAGTTCCTCAGGCCAGTTCACCCAAGTTAAAAGAAAACCTGCCCTTGCTTAAGCCTTATTCAATTTTTAAGTCAAATAAGCTTGTGTCACATTATCATATGTCAAACAGTAAGAGTCTCTGTGGCCAATGCACAAATTTTCCTTACCTTTTTTCATACTATGACCTTGAAGATTTACAAGGTTCGCCTTAATAAGGCCCAACCTCAACCCCAACTGATTTAATGTACAGATCTCAGAAACGCACCATCTAAAAGGTAACCTGTAAATGAGAGACATAGTATGCCCCTAAGCTGCTAAATGACAGAAAGAAAACATGTGGAGTACAACCAACATACTGTAGATATATAATAAAAAATCAACAGATACAATAAATAGCCACATATGTGCACATACCAAATCAATACACCAGGATGTTAGGTTTACTGACAACCGTAACATGCTACTTCATTTCAGAGGAAACAGACTCAGTTTTACCCATGGAGGTCAATAAAGTAGTGTTTGTGCTTGTCACCATGTTGGAAAATATGATTTCCTGTGGTAACACATCTCTCTGGGACTCCACTGTTGTGGAAAATTTATAGAACATTGTAATAGGGCTCATTCCCAGTGAGGTGAGAGAATTATTCTGAAAAATTGACAGGTTCTTTCTCCTTGTTGTTAGTTGAGTTTTAACATTAATGCTATGACAGGCAATGCATTCTACCAATACAGCTGACTGGCTGGATTTATGAATCTCACTGATGACAGCGATTAGAGTACATGATCTCTACCACTAATTGAGAAGAACATTTTGTCATTTTAAAGGTGTTATTGCTTATTTGATGAAATCATATTATTTCGTTGATTGACATATGATTATAATATTTGCATTTCATGTGCAGCCCTACAATTTGATAAGAAGTAACCTTCTGAACATGTCAAATGGAGATGGTGTCATTGATCTGGTGATTATTAACCTTCTGGTCAGCGCTGTGCTTGCTGGACTTGGGGGGCAGCGCATAGTAGTGGCAGATAGAGCCGGACAGGTTGTCCATCAAACTCAGTTCTCCCTCCATTGAACCCTGGATGACCAGGGAGATCGAGTCAAACTGTGCTCTCTGCTGGACAAACTTCAACAATGCAGAGACAAGACACAAACAAACAAACAAAGAAAAATGGCCAGGAGAGAAACAGAGAGAAATAAATAAATAAACAGAAATTTTGGAGAAAAAGACAAGAACAAGAGAATTAGAGAGCCATAAATCAGGACAGATGCACTTCAATAAATATGGGAAGAAAAAATGGATCAAAGGTGGAAAGGGGAAAAAAAGAAAGAATAGATTTGGAAGACACAAACAGATATGCAACAATACATTAGACAAAAAGAAACACATCCTGTATGAAACCTACGTTATCTTATAAGCTTAAGTGACTCACTAAATAACTAGTGAAGAGTTTCATGCACTGCACTAAAACAGAATCACTGTCAATAGATTCCACAGGGGGGCAGTACAATACCACATCCCTGGGATCTTCCTAAGGCCAATAGGAAGATGATGGCTTAATAAAATATGTTTCAGAGCCTAGTAGGAAGACAGATAACATTTTCAAGGGAGAATATAGCAAGACCTCTATTTCCTATCCCCTGAAAGTTCCCTGCTGTCTGGAAATAGCTGCTGAAGTGAAAAACAAGGCCTTGTGGTCTGGCTTTCCCATGGCACTGTGACCTATCTATGACTGGCATGTCCTCTGGAGGGACCAGCTACATACAGGAACACATACAGTGCGTAAATCATCCTGATATGGGTCAGCATGGCTTACAGAGAATAATAAATTAGAGAATTCCAGTACATTTAGTGGATATTGACTGCATATAATGCTGTAATCAAACATTGTGTGGAATGTGAATAGTGTCAGAAAATAAACTAATGGTCATGAGTCAGAGATAATGACTAGAGATGCGGGGGGTCATCAGCGAGAACTTGGCCCCCATTATGCATAGCCCTACTCTAGATCACATATAAATGACATACATGCAGTACAAAAGGATTTATCACCTCTAGTGAAGGCTCCATGTATGAAGCGTGCTCTTCTGTTATGTCTACAGAGTCTCTGGTTATGTCAGCAGTAGGAGAGTCCACAGGGCTGTCCCTTTCCCCCTCCCCATTCTGTACACCAGGGGACCTCCATGGGGAACCACCAGAACTCGACCTGTCAATGCTCAGCGCCAAAGGGTTGAGCTGGGGTGACCTCGTGGCCATGTCCTCCGCCTGGAGTCTTTCCTCCATTTCCAACTCTGCCTCCAACTCCGCCTCTTCCTTGGCCTCCTTGTTGCTCTCCTCGAGGTGCTTCATCAGGACAGCAATGACGACATTGACCAGAACAAACTGAGCGGTCAGAACGAAGGAGACAAAGTAGATGGGAGAAACCACAGTGTTGTAACAGGTCCCGGTTTCGTGAGCGCAGTCCCTCAAAGTGTCCTAGATGAAAACACGAGTAAATCAGTTTAACCAGCAGCAAGCCAAAGAGAGCATTGGTAACAGCTGATTATGCAAAACCCTGGATTTTGGTACTTCTGATTGTCCAATAGTTATTTTAGCTACACTGGCGGGATGGCTGTAGGTCAATCCTGAAATATCTCAATGACTACTGGAAGACTTACCAAGATGTTTTTTGTACAGATAATCGTGCCTGTGAGATGATTAACCCTTATGACTTTAGTGACCCCCAAACATTTCCTTGAGCTTCACAAAAAATTTTACCTGAATTTTAGTGAGGTATTGATGCTGTTTGCTGACATCTGACAAGGATTGATCAAATGGATCAAATTTAACAAAGACCTAATGTATTTTTCAAGGTGTCTGATTTTCCTCCACCTGCCTTGAGTGTTGGCTTTCAATTAAATGCTCCAACAACTGTTGCGAGGATTGATATCAAAATACACAGTAATATTTCTGTCAGGATGATTTGTAGTCAAATGTCCAACTGGGCATTATTCTGACACTAGTATTTCACTAGCCTTGCTTCATAGGAACGTTAATATCTCTGCTACCTGAAGGCACATATAACTAAAGTTACATTAGAGTCAAAGTCAAAGATCATGGTACACAAAAGGATCACAAGTTAAAGCATCTGGTGTGAAAGTCAGATGCACATCTTTGTATATCCGTCGCCTTGACCTCCGCACTCTCAAACTCGATGCTGGCATTGGAGTCAAGTGTGCTGAATATACGTTTGGCATAAGCATTATTGTGGAGCTGCTGGGCATGCAACTGTCTCTCCAAAGACATATTCACACCTCTGCTCTCAATTAGCCTGTTGACCTACTGTTCAATTTATGTGCATACACATATACACTCCATTGTTTGTTTCACCTTCATAATGCCATTCCAGTTGTCTCCCGTGGAAACTCTGAAGAGCAGCAAAAAGGCCATCCCAAAGTTTTTAAATGTAGCATAGCGTCCAAGACCTTCACATGGGTGGAGCTCATCACAAACTGAGGAGGTAAGGAGGAGCAGGGAGAGACGTGAAGAAAGCAAGAAAAGAACAGACATGAATACAGAAATTTTCAACTTTTAGTTTGCTAAAAATATAACTGTAAAGTCATTAAATTACTCAACAGTTACAAGTGCCAATCAATATTAGAGAAAAAATAAGGCATTTCATCCAAAGGTCATGAGGTCCACTGTATTAAACCCACATCTGAGAGAACTAAATATTTGGAGTATGCATGCATGTTGTGTCCTTACTCAAGTCACCAAACAGCTCAACTCCCAGGGCTGCAAAGATAAAGAAGAGAAGCATGAAGAGAAGCCCCAGATTCCCCACCTGCAGAGAGACAACAGAAAGAGAAGAGGGATTAGTGAGAGAGAAATCTCTGGCAAAGTCAGTCAATAATGAAGGAAAACAAACAGCTCAACAAATGAAGGACCATGATGATACAACCAAGAGGAAATATGAAACTGTAGGGTTTAGCTGTTGACCATTTGCCAAACCCTACCTTTGCCAGACCATAGTTCAGTCACAGTTTAGCAGCAGGGACTTGGCTCGTCAGCCATGTTTGTGGGGGTGGAAATCATCCCCAACATTTAAAGGGTTTGGATGACAGATTCCAGATCTTAAACTCCTCCAAAATTCAATTTAAGGATGTCTGAGATAGTGTGCTTTATGTCCTGTTTGTGTAATTTGTGTATCTACAGTCATTCAAAATCAAACTATGTTTCTGAACTATGTTTCAAACTATGTTTATGTTTCTGAAAATTTCAATATGAATGTCTGGACATGTATAACTTATTTTTTATCAACTGTGATAATATTACCTTAATTAGCTATAAACATTAGTTTTTAGCAACCTGCTCTGATCCCCCGACCGATATTACTCAATTCATTGATCATGAACAGTTCTGAAAAACCCAAAGGAAATTTCAACTTCTTAACAAAAGTTAGAAAGAAGGACTGCCATTTTCTTCCTCACCATCATGCAAAACCAAATCAAAAACTTGCTACACTTGCTTCCCTCCTCAGCAGGGATCTGACTATGTAAGTGGGGGGATCAGAGTTGGCAAAAAAGCTCATGAGAAAGAGCAGTGCCCTGAAACAGAAAATTATGTAACAAAAATAGAAATGTCTCTAGGGTTCAAGTTTAGAAATAGTTCTGGAGCGGTGTGTTAGCAAGTCAAAAATTCAAAAAGAAAAATACAGAAGAGGAAAAGACAGTAAATACAGTGGTTGCTGTGGTGGTAATTTAATAGGTTGACTGTGCACCTGAGGCAGGGCTTGCATAACAGTGTCCAGCAAAGCTCTCATCCCCACCGCCATCTTCAGGAGCTTCAATACTGTGGGGACACACACATACACACAGACAGAATGAAAAAGTGTCTCAACAATATTAAGGTTGCTCAGCCTTACATAACAGAGACCTCAGTGCTGCGTTTGACACTGTAGATCACAATATTCTTCTGTTAGAAGATGATGTAGGCATCAAAAACTCAGCAGTAAATTGGTTTAGATCATATGTGTCTAACCAATTTCAACTTGTTCATGTAAATAATAACTCTTCACAACAAGAGAGAGTCCTAGTAGTGGAGGACCTCAAGGATCTGTTCTGGGGCCAATATTGTTTGATTCATACATTACAATTAGGAAACATTGTCAGAAATCACAACATTAAGTTTCACTGGTGTACGGTGTGAACTCCGGGCACACAGTTATATTTGTAAAAGTCTGACATCACGCCCCCACCCTGACCTCCAGAGAGCGAGTCTATCCGATATTCTTTCTCTCTCTCTCTCTCTCTCTCTTTGCTTTGATCTGGGAAGAAGAAGGAGTGTGTTAACATCTCTACGCATCTACTCACTCTTTTTTTTTTGCTTTATTATGTATTTCTACAAGTGTTTGTGTACCACAATTTAACCACAGTCACGTTTTGGGAGTTTGTGAGAGAAAAAGACGTGAGTGTGGAATCGTGTTTTGCTTTCTGTATATGTACATCCGCGCTACACTGGCGTCGTGCCTGGAGCGGGTAAGAAAATGAATGAATGAATGTATACATGCATCTTCACTTTCAGTTAGTGATGGTTACTCCGTAGTTGCATTGTTTGTGAAAGTTTTGCGGCGATTAGGAGGCACTATGGTAGCCCAGAGATGGGCTACCATGGAGGAGAAAGCCATTCTGGTGAAGCAGTGGTAATTTTCCTTGATGAAATTGAAAAGGAGCACCAGCTGGTTGTGAGCCCGGTGGTGATTAGGAATACCTTCATCCCTGTCCTCCACCTGGCTAGTCCGATTAAAACCGTGATCGTATCGAACGCACCGCCGTAGCACAGCGATGAGCTCCTGGAGAAGGAGCTGTCGCGACACGGTCGGCTCCTGAGTCCTATCAATATGTTCCCAGTCGGGAATACCACTCAAGCATGTTACGCCTTCCAAAGACAAGTTACGATGATCCCTAATCAGTTTGATGAAGAGCGGAATTTCACACTCATATTTAAAATTAATCACGATGACTACACGGTTTATGTCACCAGTGAGGGCATGAAATGTTTCAAGCGCGGATGAAACAGACATCTCATGTGTAACTGTCCGAAGGGAGAGGATGACCGCTGGTTGCCAGCACCCACGGGGGGGCCGGCGGCGGGAGCCGCGGAGCTGGTAGTTGCAGCTACTCATGTGGCTGTGGCGGCATCTGGCGCTGCGGCCCGGGCTCTGGGGCTGCGGCCTTGTGGGTTTCCGACTCCTTTACCCATTGGGTCGCTGACTGCCAACCGGTACCGCAGAATAACACAAAGGATACATTTGACAACGTAAAGGTTAAACAACCGGGGGCCGCAATCCCTCTGGTGTCTTCCAGCGCTGCGGTCCTGATTTCACAATCACAGCCTTGTGAGTTTCTAACTCACAGGTCACAGGTAACAGCGCAAAGGTTAAACTGTCGCCGGGCATCAACTTGGAGCCACAGAATGACATGGAGGCTGAGGGGACCGGAGAAACAGCCGCCAGGATGGTTAAACAGTCGCCAGCCACCAACCTGGAGCCACAGAGTAGCACACAGGACACGGATAACAGCACAAAGGATGGACACAGTGATTTGGTGAAGGCCAAAGGGGTCAGAGAGACAGTCACCAGGGTGGTAGAGTCTTTCCTGGAGAAGGACGAGGAGCATGATGATATTGTGATAGATGAGGAATTATTAAAAATAGCTCTTAAAAGGAAAAACACTAACACAAGAATGAATAAAGCGAAAGAAAATTGCTTAAGAAACACCTGAGACACCTCCTGGTACAAGTAGCTCTGAAAACCAAAATAACAACAGTCTGAAAGAGGCCGTAACAGAAAAATATGATTCGAAAAAGATTTAAAAAATTCCTGCAAGACACAAAAGGTTCAAGGGCAAAAGTAGAACAAATTTTTCCTGACCTCAACATGTTCCTGGATAGTGTCAGATTTTATATGAAAAGTAAAACAAGAAGTGGTGAAACAGTTTTTACAGACCAAGAGTTTTATAAATTGAAAAAACTCAGGAAAAAAGTAAAAGACATGATTGTAGAAGACATGATTGTGGAGAATGGATAATTGTTTTTTTTTCTTAATTTTGTCTGTTTTTTTAGTTTGATAAACGTTAAAAGGTTAACGTTAAAAGGTTGTTTCTTTGTTCAGAACATTCGCACTATTATTGAAAATCCTCTTTATGTGAATCCATTTTGGATTTTGTGTCAACGTGAATATTTTGTAATTTGACTTTTATGAATAAATGTGATGTTAAAAATCAAAAAGAATCAAATCTTTCTCTCTCATTTTCTCTTTTCCTGTCCATATCTACGGGGACAGGAAAAGGTGAATATCTGCCCTCTCGGTCCTACTCCAGGTTTTTTCTTAAATGAGAGAGAGTTTTCCGTTTGGGTTTTTTTTTTACAGCTGCTTGCGGAAAACTTCCCATCTAATCCTTGGCATAAAAGAAAAAACTGCAAATGTCAAAATATTGCCAAAAGGAGATGCAATATTAGATTATGAAGACTAGCATATACTGATACAGCAGTAGAAGATATTATGAATGAATCTCGTGACCTTATAGTTCAATGAGTCTTCATGCTAACTAATTTTCCTTGTGGACAACCCATTCTGGGAGATGGAGTCAAGCAGTCACTGGTAAAAAAAAAAAAAAGGTACTGGTACAGCATTTCTCATTATGCAGCTAGATGGAATTCAGCCATCATTCAATTTATTATTTAAACTGATGGTTTTTCTGCTGAGACACATCTGCTTGAACACAGAGCCTTTTCACACCCACAATCCACTCCCACAGGTGCTTTCACTTCCTGCCTCTCAAGTAATACTGTGGATTTGCACAAACTGGGCTTTACTAACACCTCCATCACTTTCTGCTTCCTGCATTTATTAAAAGAATTACTGGAAGTTTTTAACATGTGATGATTGAAAATTGGGATTAATATAGAATCCATGTGGAGCAGTTAATCACATCTGGACCACTGTATTAATATAAGTAAGATGCTTAATATCTTCAAATACATCACACATGTTCAGGCCAGGTCTTCTGTGTGGCTGTAATCAACACTGATTCAGCTGGTTTTATTAGATATACAATAATCAGGAAAAATGGGACATCTCTGCTGCTCCATTTTGTCTCTGGTCTCCCTCGTCGTCCTCCTGCTTCCTCAGCTCCAGTCCCCTATTATGTTTAATTACCTGGACCATTAGCCTGAAGCACACAGGTAGTGCCACTTTTTCTCTTATTTTTCCCTCCTAGCTCTTCCAAACCTTTCCGACCATTTAGACTCTCCAAATATGCTAATGTATGTCTCCGCCAGTATAAAACTTTCCTCAATTTATTCCTCTCTCATTATCCCCATTCACTTCAGCTCAACCTTTTTCTTTCCTGACATCAATTGTTCCTTTTTTCCATTTCTTCTTATGTTCTTTCCATTTATTTTCAGGTCACAAATTATTAGTCATCCTTGTCTCTGCCTTTTATTCTTTCTCTCTTCTCTCCTCTCATTTTTTTCCCATATACTCTCAGTCTGTTGCAGCTTTGTTGACTTTTTGTGACTTGGATCGGCTGCATCCTTACGTGTCTTTCTTATTCATTCTCCTTCACTTGCTCTTAGGCACTACTTTTGTTAGTCGACTGCATTTCTTTTTGCTACCTATTTCACTCACGCCTTGCCCAAACACTGCAGAAATTTGTTAAGCAGAAATGAACTAAGACGGGAATACCAGGGATGTGGCAGCATAAGCACTTCATACAGGACTTAGAGTGTAAGAGAGTCTGTGAAGAGCTTCTATTGTGGAGGATGGATAAATAGACAGACTGTGGGGTTTATACCTCGTGCGATCCTCAGCACCCTCATGATTCGGATGATGGTGGGGTTAATAGGCAGAGAAGCCTCCTCAATCTTCTCCAGGGTGATGCCCATGATGGACAGTAACACAATGACCAGGTCCAGCTGGTTCCACCTACAAACAAACTTACACTCATGAAATCCAACAAGACACCAGTCTAAACAGACATGGACATCAGTTCCCCCAAAAAAGTTAGTTGACATACAAATTTTTGTCAGTGAACACATTTCAACCAGAACAGATTGATTGCAATCTACTGTGAACTGGTCACAACCTTCTTCTTTTTTTTTTCGGCTTTTCCCTTCAGGGGTCGCCACAGAGAATCAGTTGACTCCATCTAACCCTGTCTTCTGCATCCTCTTCTCTAACACCAACTACCTTCATGTCCTCTTTCACTACATCCATAAACCTCCTCTTTGGTCTTCCTCTAGGCCTCCTGCCTGGCAGTTCAAAACTCAGCATCCTTCTACCAATATATTCACTATTTCTCCTATCTATCTGAACTATCTGAACTGGTCACAATGGTTTTCACAATTATGATCGGATGACTGTGCTGCCAACCTACAGTGCTTGCAGTGAAACATTATGCAAACCACATTATATCAGACTTCTATCATGAACAACACAATAAAGCCTTTCATTTCTCCAATCAAGGTGTTATTGATTGGAAACTGAGCAATCAGAACAGTCATTGTACATCCATGCTTATTCACTGTAACAAAACAAGCCATGCATTAAGATAGATTATATTTCCTTGTGTGAAGTAACACTATCATTGTTCACACTTGACGAGAAAAATACAAAACTCTAGTCATGGACAATCCAATAATTACATAAACTTTAAATTCAAGGAGTAATGATGATGAATTAAAACAGTTTCATTTTCTTTTAGTATATCACAATGAACACATAATTTCCTTGAAGATCAAGTTGTTGGGACCGAACCCAAATTTCTCGTCACTGTCCAATAAATGTGCAATTAACAAAAAGCCTGTAAGAGAATGAGTGCATAAAAAGTAAGCAACTAATGCTAATCACAATTCTCATTTTCCATGGTTTCATTTTCACAAGCACAAATTTGTCAGTTCATAATGAGATTAAAGATCAGAAAAAATATCAATTGAAAACTTACTGAAACTACTGCACTAGTCCTTTTGGTCTGAGCCAGTTTTCATCTGTGTTTGTGTAAATTTGTGTGAGAGTGAAGTGTTGTAATATCAAACTGGACTATCGTCAAGTCCAGAATATATAATGGTCCACACTGGCAAAGAGAATGGGCATCATGGAGCCCTTTGTGGTCAGTTCTGGTCCAACAACATGATGCCTCCGTTGAGGTGTGATTTTCAGTGTGTATTTAAAAAATATGATGTCTGCTGTTATACATTTGTCCTGCTGAAATTGTGTTTGTGCTTTATGTGTGGTTTGCAGTGGGACGCCAACGATTTCAAAGCTATGAAATCATCTAAGGCAGCATGTTTTATAACCCTTTAATGAGGCCATTTATATTCATGCAGGCCTCGCTGAAAACCATCCAATGGAGCACCTTAGAAAAAGCTCATTTAAGTTCTCCAAGCTCTGCCTCAGATTTTCCGCATGACTCAGGGGTTAAAGAACAGTACCTTTAACCAACAAAATATTTGCAATATCAGATCCATGGCAATGTAAAAAACTTAAACAAAGAGATAAATATTTACTCAACAATGTCTCTGATCTGTGTCCAAGGCATTAGAGAAAGGTCATTCGTTTAGGGAGGGAACAATTTCAGTACTGACTTGTCTTTGAAGAAGCGTCGGAAGCCAAAGGCCACCAGCTTGAAGACAGACTCGAGTACAAAGATGAGGGTGAAGACGTAGTTACAAATCTTCAATGCTTCCGTCAGCTCCTGAGAATGTCAGAGAGGCAGGTTAAAGATCGATAAACTGCACAAAGATCCATCTTCCCTCTAATCTTCTCTCTTTCATGCATCAGCACTGTGTTTCAATATAGTCTTTCTTTGTCTTTCCTGTCATGGAATAATGGTAAAGACAAACTCTCCATCCACCTTACTTCCTTTGCTACCGTTTCATATATTTCATCAATATGATAAAGTGTTAAATATTTATAAAATAAATATTTAAATGTGTAAATAAATAAATGTGAAATCTAAACTCTAATCCCTACCAGTTGGTAAAATATTTCCAATAAATGCCTCTTGTTCAAACCATCTCTTGGGGATGCATTTGTAATAGTTTATACCCCAGATGCAATTAAACACATGCGTTTCAAGTATTATTATAAAGCCTCAAAATATGCAATGATTTCTTGGAGCACCTGCCTTATCACCTGCTTATCTATTCTTTAACATCCTTTTTGTAGTTGATCTTTACATTTGTCTTTACATTTTATCTGACAATTTTCTCTTGTTTCTTTATGAGAAAATGGAACCCATATAGATTCATTGCACATTTGAGTGAAGTCTTTCAAGTCTTCTGTTCTTGAAATTTTCGATAATATGGTCGACAAATACTGAAAGCACAAAAATCTGTGTCTCACAACATTTAAGTATAACAAAAGATCAATAAAAACGTATGTTAATTTCTATGTACTCAATACTTGGTTGGCCCTCCTCTTGCATAAATTACTGCATCAGTGTGGAGTGGCATGGGGGCGTTCAGCCTGTGGTACTGTTGGGGTGTAACAGAAGCCCAGGTTGCTTTGATAGAAGTCTCCAGGTTCATTTTGGGTTTGATATCTTCCATCTTCCTCTTGACAATACCCTGTAGATTCTCCATGGGTTTCAGGTCAAGTGAGTTTGCTGGCCAATCAAGCACAGTAACACCATGGTCATTGAACCAGCTTTTGATACTTTGGTGGGGTGGGCAGGTGCCTAGTCCTGCTCGAAGATGAAATCTGTATCTCCCTAAAGCTGGTCAACAGAAGGAAGCATTAAGTGCTTGGGGATTTGCCCAACCAGTTCACATGAGGTTTTTGGAACTGGATAAGGCTTAAAATTGTATCCTCTGTGGTGTGGTTGTGTGTATTACAGGGGCCTGTACACACTAATATGCATGCGTGTGATTGAGACTAACAAAAACTAGAGTGTGCGTTCTTAATTTCCCTTCGGGGATTATAACAGTGTATAAAATAAAAAATAAAATAAAATAAACTTTGGGGAGTACTTCATGAAAAGTATGGGGTGGGCAGGTCATTACTACAGGCTGTCCACTCTGTGTATTCAGGGTGTGGTTCACATTGCCATACTTGTTTCCACTTGCGGACTTGGTTCTGTTAATTTATAGACAAAATCTCTGGGCACAAGCAATTAGGTGTTGTGAGTAGAGAGAGAGAGTAGAGTAGGACTTTATTGTGTGTTTATTTGTTGTGTTCGGCAGCCTTAGGATTCTCTTTCTGCTTTTTCAGATGACATGGTCCTAGTACCTTCATTGAACAGTGACCTCCAACTCACATTTAAGCAGTTAGCAGTCAAGTGTGAAGTGGGATGAGGATAAGCACCTCTAAATCTGAGACCATGGAGACCATGGTGTTCAGCCAAAAAACAGTGGAGTGTCAAATCTGGGTGGGTCATTTGGGAGAAGTTCAAGTGTATTGTAATTGAAATAGTCAAGTGGATCAGTGTGGCTTTCACAGAGATGTGGTCACCCTACCTGTCTGTATTGCAACCCCTCATGTATGGTCATGAGCTCTGGACAATGACCTAAAGGATAAAATCACTGCTACAAGCAGTTAAAACGAGTTTTCTCAGCATGATGTCTGGGCTCAGTCTTAGAGATAAGGTTTGGCGCTCAGACATTTGGGAGAGGCTCAAGGTACAGCCACTACTCCTCTGTATCAAGCACAGCCAACCGAGGTGGTTCAGGCATCTGCTCAGGATGCACCTGGACACCTTCGTAGGGGGGTATTCTAGGTATGTCCATCTGGGAGGAGACTCAGAGGCAGACCCAGGACTCACTGGAGGAATGATATATTTCAATTGGCTTTAGGGAGTGCCTTGGGATTCCTCCAGAGTTCCTCCAGAGTTGGTGGAAGTGGCTGTGGAGAAGAGTGTTTCGGCTTCCCTGCTCAAACTGCAGCTCTCATGACCCAGATCCAGATAAATGATTAAAAACAAGATGACACAAGGCCATTACTGGCTTACCCTCCTTGTGGAGGGTGTCACTGACTGCCTTCTGGACATTTGTCAAGTTAGTGGTCTTCCCTGTGATTGTGTAGCTCACTAACCCAAACCAAGAGACCATTTAAAGGTCCAGTAAACCTTTGCATGTGTTTTGAGTTAAATAGGTGGTTAGGGTGTGACACAATGGCTTTCCAATATTGAACTGTTTCACAATATTCTAATTTTGTGAGACACCAAATTTTGGGTTTTCATTATTTGTAGGACATTATCAAAATTTCAAGAAATGAATGCTTGAGATATTTCACTGTATGTGAAATGAATCTATATAACATGTGTTTTTCAGTTGCTGAAATGAGTGACAAAAAAACATGGCTAAATAACCCAACTTCCTACCCCTCTTTCTGACCTCAGGCTGCTGGTAGTGCTCCATAGACATGGCGATGACGTTGAGTCCTATGACGATGGTGATGAACAGATCCAGGTAGTGGCTGGTGCACATCTTGTGAATGAGCAGACGGGTGGGGGAGTAATCGGAGTAGTAAGGCTTGCTCTGAGCTTCTGTTAGAAGTGGGAAGTAGTGGGTGGGTAGGGTGCAGGAAAGGGGGTAATGACAAAGAGGAGGAGGAGGTTGCATTCAAAAAAGTGAGACAGGAAGAAATACACTGGGATGCCATATGATAAATCTGCAGTGTTGAAGGCTGGAGTCACCAAAGCTGCTTTTCAAAGAAGAAATCTTGTTAGTGAAACAACCTCCTGCATAGATGTATCAAAGTCACTAAAAGTATTATTCATTTCTAGAGAGACGTGTAATTGAATTAGAAAAAGGAAAAGCAGGTCAGAAAATGGACAGAGAAAAATCCACTTTAAATCCGTCTGTCTGCAGTCATGACTAATGAAATAGATTCTCCCATGATCAGAATTTATTTAAATGAAACTTTCATTCCTTAAATTTCTCACCCTCTGATTGTGACATGACTTCAGCTTCCCTTTTCCTTTCACTTCTCTCAGGAAAAAAAATACAAAATATCCATTCCTGTCCATCCTCACCTCCTTTCTCCATTCAGAAAGGATGACTGGACCGGCACGGCTTTGGGATGAGGGAAAGAAAGGAAGCAACAGCGAGAGAGAGGCTCCAGGTCATATAAGAATATAAACAATGCACACATTTGACACACACCCAAAAGCCTTTTAGGCAGTGGAGGTTCTCCATCTCTTCCCAACTAATGATTATGTGTGTGTGCGCCTAGTGGCTTTCCCATTGGAGAAACTCCACCAGCAGATCAGGGAAGAAGACTGGAGAGCTGAGTATGCAAAATATATTTCCCCAACCCCCCATGGTGTTAAACCTATATTTGTTTATATTATGGGATTGAAATTCATCTCAAAACCCTGCTAGATGCTCTCTGTCAATCGAGAGACCAAACTATTCTCACAGTATGTGGTACATTTTTATTCACAAATTATTCTACTTAAACTCCTTCAACATTCGGTTTAAACTGCTCCTAATTAAACTATTTCCAAAGATGATGGATTATTTCAGATGAAAAGTTTTTTTAACAATGAAATCTTTAGCAGGACGTATTCTGTAGCTTGAAAGTAAAACACGGAAAGTTGAATTTGGAATCAGTATGATCAGTTTTTCAGTGAAGGGACAGTCCACTTATTTTAATAGCTGTTCAGTTCACTCATCATGGGGAGTAGTATAAAAGCTGTAGAGAACTATCTGAGGTTTGGAATAATAATGATGCCATTGCAGGTTGAGACAGAATGGAAAGCTTGTATCTCAATCTGTGGAAGACAAGGTCATTTATTGGATAAAAATAAAAAATGCTTACTAGTTGCAATATGGGAAAAACAGGATCCACCTGTCTTTGAATCAGGCCAGTTAGGTAGAGCCTTTGTGGGAAGCAACAGCCTTATTAAGTGGGACTTCCTATTTCTGAGATACTCCATCATCTGTGGATGAGCGAACATTATTTATACTCTGTTCTACTTACTGTCTGCAGGTGTACCACAAACTAAGGTAGACAGGCATTTTCCCATAGCAGCAGCCTCTTTTTTTTGTCTCTTCTGTCACAGTTGGCTTGTCGCTACAGTTTTTCTCCTCATAACCCCGGATATCCGTTGCCCCATATATATTGCAATGTATTTAAACAAAGAACCAGGATAAAAAGTTGAGTACGGTAAAACTGAGTTGCATTCTTCCCAAAAACATCAAGGATGTAAGCGAACGTTGTCCTAACATTATGGATGGGGCAAATGGGGCAAGTCAGATAAAGAAATAGGCAGATAAAGGGGAAGGAAGCAATGGAAAGACAGAGATGAACCTTTTAGCTGAAGCTCAACTAGTCCCCAGAGGAAATAAAAGTGTAGCAAGAAAAGGTGAAAGTTTAAGAAGTTAAATTACACTTGCTGCCCCAGCTCTCCATTCTCTTACTCCTTCTTCTCATTTCTCCTCAGGGGAAGGAAGAGAATCTCTATAATTGAAGAATGGAGTCCAGGCTGACAGTATTTTTGAGAAAGGTCACAGCTGAAGGATATTCTGTGCAATGACAAGAACATCCCCAACATTAGTGAGGTGGCAGCCTCCTCTCTCTCCCTCTTCTCTCAGCTCTCATCACTGCGCAGGATGGGTGCTAAGGCACAGAGGCCCTCGTCTCCATCCTCGTATCTGACATCACATCTAACAGACCATTCAGGATGATCACCACGTGGGACCTTCGATCTCAAACCTAAAAAATCTATGATTAGATAATGTTTGTGAACCAAATTGAAGAAATGTAGTCTTACTTTTAGGTGACCAATAGAAACAAGTTGTGTTTTCTTGATTTTAAGAAAGAAAAAGTTGCATCCTCTAGATCTGGCTGCAGGAAATGCTACTGGACTATCACTTCAAACTTTGCATGTCTGAAGTGTTACATTCTCTTGTAAATTAATGAAGATGCCAATATTAATTGGTACTTGACTAAAGGTTATATCTAATATCTAATAATTGTCAGCACTACTACTTTTTTTGAGAGCTGTAAAGATACAGCTGTGGTAGACCACATGTAGAAAGTGGCTCGCAGCCTATTTACCCTGAGAATCCTGATTATGGCGGCTGACGGACGCTCCACTTCTGGAATGTTTCCTGAGGACACTACAGCAGCAACAGAGCCATAAATGAGCATGGAACAGCAAGATCATGTGGACATTAGTGTCTAAAATGTCTGTAGGGAGATCGAAAATTCCAGCTGCAAATCCGCAAGAGGTCTGACAGACAAGTAGAAGAACATATAAGACATAAATAACTCCCTGTCCAAAAACAACCCCGAGAGCCTTACTCCACCTTGCAGCCGGTTCACCTTTCCTGTCATGGAGGGATTTGGTCTGGGAATAGCTTTTGGACATGGCCATACCCAAAAACATAATCCATACATTTCCAAGTGGGTCTTTGTTGGGAAATACAGATACAGGAATGGTCCTTGGTTGTGAAACCAATGTGAAGGAAGAACACAACACAGCACTATGGCTATGCTGTGTCTGAACTGGATGGTCCTGGAATATGGTGAACCATCCAAAAATGCCGTGATCACATGAGGGTGTCTGCTGTAGGTTGTGTAGAGGAAGGGATGCTGTGTCAGCTTCGCTGACGACCGAGAAGGACGAAACGTCACAAGACACCGCTATGGTGCAATCACCAGTGCCATACCTGGTCTTTTATGGATCACTTCTCAGTGTGTATGAAGGTTCTGTGAGTTTGGTAGAGCCACCAACAGATGAATAGATTACAGGAACATTTACAGGAGGAGTGTGATGGTGTGAGTGAATGGGTGAGATGTAGGGACTAGAACAGACTTGGGTATGATGACATGAACGACTGTACAGAGAAGAGCAGGGTCATAAAAGCAGTAAAAATGTAGTATATAGATAATGAATGGGATAGAATTAATTTCTTGTATTATTGATATTTGTACATCTGATCTAGATTTTTGATCAGATATGGCTGCTGCTTTTATGCCCCTGTCCTTCATGTTGATTAGCTCAGAGGTAAACCTTGAGACTCAGTGTCTGCCAAGTAAAAAGTGTGTGTTAAAGTGATGTTCACTGAAGAAGTCTGGCAAACACTGAGTCAACAAGACACACAATTGTCAACATAAACAGTTGCTGTGAATCAATAAAAAAAGTAGAGTCCTGAATGCTCTGCTGCCTTGCTTGAATATCCAAGAGTCACAAGTACAGGGAGCAAACAGACAAAACCATACAAACGATTACAGAACAAACAGACAACAACAAAGAGGAGAGACAGAACAAATCCAAGAGTCCAGAAGAGGCAAATAAATAAGGAAACATGACATTATTCAAAATGACGGAGCATGATAACACACATATGTAAATACACATTCACCGACACACATTCAAACACAGATTGTGCTGATTTACATGGTAAACTGACACACTTCTTTCTGAGTCATACTTGAGCAGGATGAACCACTTGAAATGGTGGACTAATGACGGAGGCAAGTGATTGGACGGCGTGAGTGGAGGGCGGAGAAACATGGATAACAGCAATGACAGTGCAGATTGATGGGAAACCTTTCTAGCAACCTAATGATAAAGGGCTTCGCAATTTCTCCCTTTTTAGAACAATAGTCAAACATTCTATGTCATCTAAGGCCTCCATTTACCTTTTATCTTCCTGTGCAAGACTTCAGCAAAACACAGCTATAATTCACACATAAAATAGCTTATCAATGTCAAACTATGTTTTGTACTATTAGCAGATTTCAAGACTATTGATGGCAAAAAACCAAGACTAAACACAGTTTTTCAAAGAACTTGAAATACCAAATTGTAATTTTAACATGGAAGAGGACATCCTTCAAAACACACTGGACATTGACTTGGATTAAATAAAGCTTAGTATTTACTGTTACCTTTAAGTTTTAGGCAATTTTTGGCCACAGGAACGTCATGAGCGACTGATTATTATGAAATCTCCCTTGGCAATGCCTCAAATTTTAAGGTACTGCTACCACCATTTTACAGTTTTGGCTTAATGACAAATAACTTCCCAGGACTTGTGGTGACACGTGACATTACCATTTTAACATCAGGTCAAGCACCATCGGTTAGTTTCCAACAGCAGATGAAACAGAGGAGGTCCAACAGTGTCTGGTTTCTATGCTCAGGGCTTGATCTTGGCTGTAAAGCTTCTTGTTTAGTCCACCTCATACTCCTCTCATCACTCCATTCAGCGAAGACCATCAGATGAGTTTGTTCTGTCACTTATATTTCCCAGTATTAAAAATGTGTAAAGAACATTTCTAACATAAAACATTCATAGCAAGTGTTGCACAGATTCCGCTCCCACAAAAGACAAATTGTCTAATTAAATATTTATTTTATGTTCTCCAACAGGACTAAAAGCAATCATTAATGAAAATTGCCCTAAAGCTCTGCTTCTCATTTTATTACTTTGGATCTCTATTTTCAGGAATAAAAATGTTGCACATATCCATCATCACCGTGATTCACATCTCCAGGTTTAGAGATGGATCGAAGTGTTTTTAATAAATGGTGCTTTTCAAGCACCTTTAATACATGACGTGCTGCAGTTTAACTGTGACAATCCAGGATACTGATGTTATTGTTAAAGTACAGACTGAATCTGCCAAACTTGACACACATGCACTGGCACATCTCGGAGCAGCTGCAATAACACGGCTTCCTACCTGTAACTGTGATGAAGAGTCATCTCATTTGACAGTCCTTAAACATAGCTAACTATGAAATTTTTATGCCACAGAGCAGAATCTTTCAGACTTCTTGCCCAGTTATATCACCATCTTTTCACCTCTCTAACTGAAATGTTGTTCCTTCTTTCCTCTCTCGCTCTCTCTTTCTCATTCAAACACACACACACAGACACACACACACACACACACACACACACACACACACACACACACACACACACACACACACACACACACACACACAGAGACACACACACACACACACACGCACGCAAACACATTTTCCCCACTCCCTAAAGGCTTGGTGTTATTAATTACATTTTCGAGTACAGTGGAACTTCAGATGAATTCATCTTTGTTTGAAGCTCTGACCCATATATATTTGGCATTAGCTTGCTTCTGTCTGATTGTGTGTGTGTGTGTGTGCGTGTGTGTGTGTGTGTGTGTGTGTGCGCACGATAGGCTGTACAGACGATGCTATTATCCTCGTTTTGTGGTTGACAGCTGGCGGCGAACTGGAGATTAACACTCAAACACAGGGAACAACTTTGTTTACCAACCTGAAGGTGATAAGGTTTTATGAATTCATACGGAAAAAAAAAAAAAAGTCACATTGTCTCAACAGCTGCTGACTCTGACTATCTACACGTTTACATCTTACTGTCAGAAATGCAAGTTTTTATTGACTCCACCACTGACTGACCTGAGATACATAGGCTAACATTATGCACCAGCTTACTTTGGGATTTACATATAATTTGGTGGACTTGAAAAGATAGTAAAACTTGAAAGGTCATATGATCTGCATTAAGAGCCTGAGTCACATGTGGGATCAATACTGTCTGTCTCTGTCTGTTTGTCTGTCTATGACTGGAGTTTCCTTCAGATTGAAAAAAAAAAAAGGAGGTTCACCTCCATTTAGTAGCCACTAGCTTTTCCATGATAGTCAATTGGCTAAAGGTAGGAATTAATTTAGCTATAGGAAGTGTCAAAATCATTGTATGGAAAGTTTTAAATTACCGAAGAAATGATTAACAACTAAGATTTAAGATCACTATTCCTCTTTCTTGCCTCTGCTGGTGCACTGCTTCATTTTCTGGTGTACTGCTACCGCATTATTTAGTTTGTATTTCATGAACAAAGCTGCTATAAAAGGTTCAGACCGGAGAGAACCTGGTTGTATAAGACAAAGACAAATGTCAACAGTGAAGCTTTCAAATTCATCCAAAAAATGGCTTTGCACAAATTTCATAAGAGCAGGAATGACTTCAGCAGGTTTGTTTGGTCTCAAGGATGCACACATTGTGTTCTGGTGGGAACGAGTGAATGTAAATATAACTCCATGGGGAACCTTTAACACTGCGCTTTAATTGTGGTCACTGGCTGTGCACAGTTTTGGAACTTAGAAAAGCTTTGAGTGGAAAAACAGGAGGAAGGAGATGTTCCTGGTGGGAGGCTGATTTACAGGAAGCTCTACGGAGCTCTGCGGTTCAATTCTGTATTGCACTTGAAAATTAAGTTGTACAAAAGGCATGGTCTCAGTGTTTTGCCTGACACCACAGGAAATCCTCTCTTAAATACATAAAACATGATAAGAGCACCGGCAGAGTGGGAAAGAGGTTACGAATAACACAATTACTCATAGTTTCAGCCTTATGAGAAACATACCTACAGGATCAACTAATAAGAAAAAGTGTGAGGATTGTTTTATTTTGTTCAGGCACGTCTTCCCCAGATAAGATGACTGTTTGGGATGATGTGTGATAATAAAGACATGACAGGTTGGGTTGAGGCAGTGCTTGTGTATGTACCACTTTCATTATCTTCTTTTCATCACCTGCAGGTTTTTGTGCTCTCTGCCCTGGTGTTAGACACCCAGACAAAAGTACTAGTTTAAGATTAAATTCACTGGACGCTGTTTATATGTATTATTATAATATATCTCAAGGCTGTACCTAAAAACCCTTTATGTTGCATTTATGTCAGAAGTATCTATCTATTTATTTTATGACCTGGATATTAATGCCCCGAGACAAAGATAAAAATGATTCTTTAAGGGATGATTTAATTTCAGATACAAGTAGCTGCATACTGAGTCGAGAAACAACACCAGTGTGGCAGGACATCAGCCTTTAGATTTAATTCATGTTTTTTAGATCTATTACTATACTACTATTTAGATACCACTGTATATGACTTTCAAAACAGACCTGTACCTTTCCCTTCAAAAATCTTGCCTATTATTATTGATTGCAAATGGCATGTTGTGTGTATTATATCTGTGCCTTTGTGAATATACTGTGCATGTCATTATCTTAAACAAAATTACACAATTTGCTCTGTCCTGTCCGGGTTTAATAAGTTTTGGTTTTGGTGGAGAAAACTTGTGATCTGGTTTCTTCTTGTAAAGAAAAAAAAAAGAAAAGCTTAGTGTCTTTTGCTAAACTCAGCGTGATTTCGATGCCAAAAAACTAACCACACACAGCGAGCCACAGTCTGTAGTCTTAAAGTCTTGTATTTTGTACGCCTACAATCGGCCCTGACCACCCGCCTACAGCTTCCGAGCAGAATGTGGTGCTTAATTTTTGGGAAGGTACATTCCAACCAATCCTGGCAGAATTTGCGCATCCTACAAACTAAAAATGTACAAATTGGCAGTTCGTGGACATTTCTAGGAAGGACAGTTTGATTTGTTTGTAACAAATTCTGAAATGCCAACTTAATACTGTGACTTTGAGGTAATGCTCGAAAAAATTCCGGGAATGAAATACAACATAATTTTAGCAGAGATTAAGAAAAAACACCAGCTAATAAATTCTCAATAAATATGGATATACTGTGTATGTAAGTCTGTACACAAAGATACATACACAGTAATGTAGCACACTGTATGTAACTGTGTACATATTATCTTAAAATAAACAGTGGCACTTGTTTAGAAACTATTAAAATGACACATAATAATAGATAATACACTAGATAATAAATAGATAACTCAAAAAATTCATGGGTCGTTGTTTTAAAATATGCTACCGGTTATAAAAATATCGGGTTATAGGGTTATAGATTCTCTAAGTGATAATTTTACAACCAGTTCTGCCACTGCTGCACAAATCAGCTACAAGCACTGACCTGTGTTGGGAGCCTCAGAATAACAAAGCAGTCAGAGACTGCAACATCCTGTGACCTACCCTGACCTACTTTCAGGGTAGGTCAAAGCTATACACTAGCTTTGACCATAGATCAAAGCTAGTGCATAGGTAGATCAAAGCACTAGCTTTGATCTATGATCTTACATTGCCCTTCTCTCCCATCTTTCTATCTTATTTGGTTCCTCAGTGTACACAAGTTGACATTTGACCTTGACTTAGTTTTCTCAAGGTCAAGGTCATCATCTCATTTTCACCCCCTTTGCCACCCGATTAATCTGCTTTGTGTTTCATCTTTCCATCTGCAACGGTTGTGAAGATATTTTGTGGACAAACTAACAACGAACGGACAAACACACGAACACTGAACATTACAACACATCACCATTTTGAAGCAGGATGTAATTATGGTGATACACACTGCTGTCTGTCACTGGGGATGGAACGGGGCTGAAATAACATGGAACTATATTTACAATTTGCAGCATACACCATGTGCACCATTGTGCATCTTCTGAAGTGTCACAAGCAGCTGACATTGATTGCAGAAAGCATGACTCATCACAACAAGTAGACTCAAACTGGGACACACTTAAAGTTGATCCTGGGGGGACTAGTTCTATCTTGAGTATGTCTGTGTGTGCATGTCTGTGTGTGTGTGTGTGTGTGTGTGTGTGTGTGTGTGTGTGTGTGTGTGTGTGTGTGTGTGTGTGTGTGTGTGTGTGTGAATACTTGTGTGTCAAGGTGCATACTTGTCTATGTCTGACTCTACCGGGGATTCTTTTTGTGTATCTGATTGATTACCATCATTTCTTCCAACCTGCTCTCTCTCTATAGATTGAATAAACGAAAGACAAAAGTAAAAGGGATGATTGTGGAGAACGGATAGTTGTTTGTCTTTAATTTTGTCCTTTTTTTAAAAAACCTGTATTTTTTTTTAGTTTCATGAATGTTAAAGGGTTAGATATGTTTGTTTCTTCAGGAAACAGACAGTACTATTGACAATCCTCTTTGCGTGAATCACTTTTGGATTTCGTGTCAACGTGGTTAACTTGTAATTTTTTTTTTCTTATGAATAAACGTGATTGTACAAATCAAAAATATCTCTCTCACACACACACACGCACACACACACACACACACACGCGCGAGAGTATGCCTTATACTCTCACCTAGCGTCGTTATTTTTTTATGAGCAAATACAGGAAGAATTTAGCTTCACATTGTAGAGTTGATTATCAAAGAACGCTTAAAGCTTCACTAAGGTGAGTGACATAAATATAACTATCTGCAGCATGTTAGAATTGTGACTGTGAACATCATGGCATAACGATATTAGGTATTATTATATTATTATACATATATATTGGAATTGGAATACAGTGCTCCTGTTTTGACATTGCGTGCAGTCATGCCCGTCTGTTTTTATTTGTGTGTTTTACCTACAAGTTTTCAATTTGATGGAACTTTTTGATTCAGTGTGTGTGTGTTTGTGAAATTCCTTCCTTGTCACTTACTTCTCTTCTACCCTATAATCTCCTTTCCCCTGCTCTTCAGTCTAAAGGTGGACACACCCCCTCCTTCAACTCTTCTCCTATCTGTGTTCAATTCTTGCCTCAAGCCCCCGGGCACTGGAAGTCTTTGTGCAAGTAAAAGATAAGATAAAACTCCATACATTTACTTTCCCACAGAAGTATCCTATTCTGTTGACCACAGTGATACAAGTGTGTATAGGTTATGTGGTTTTTGTGCCACTAATCACTCTGTGAAAACCTTTAAGAGGAAAATTATCAAAATACACACACACACACGCACGCACGCACGCACACATACACACACACACACAGACACACACACACACACACACACAGACACACACACACACACACACACACAGGGGTCGTCATCTAACAAGCCTCTCAGCACCTCCCACTTATCATAACAATACCATGAGCAGATCGCCATGGAAACGAGCTGCACACCAGCTAAAGCGCCTAAAGTGACCTTTAAGCCTAATAAAAGCAAACTGCTGTTAACAACCATGCTGTGGTCTACATTAACAGCACAATGTACTGCTGTGGCCTTTGTGTGTTATATTAAATCAGTCTTTAGGTCGAGATATATTTAGGGAACCCACCAAAACCCTTAACTCCATTTTATGTCATGATTACATCACATTATGAGCACAAAAACAAACTAGAGCCAAACAAACTATATTTAAGACAATCTTTAGAACTTAGCAAGAGTGAAAGCTGTAAAGACTCAGGGTAGAAAAACTACTTGACTGAAGATTAATTTATTGTTATTGTATTGACATAACCTGACACTGAGTGTCACGACCTGAGCTCATAAGTCAAGTACAGACTAAATGAAAACATAACTGTTTTTGACTATGATTCTGTGACCTAATGCTCTTCAATACGTATAGGCCAATGATGTCATTAATTATATAGGATGCAAGAGAATGTTAGCAATGCAGAAATGCTGTTTATCCAATAATGAGAGAAAGCTTTCATTAATCTTAACTTCAACAATAACAGTGGTCAACTTCAACAAACAATGAAGGAGAAACACAAGCAAATCAACTTTGAAAGACGATTCCAAAGAGCTTCATCTCATCCACTTTTAAGCAGGGCTTTGAACCAGAATTTTTTGCCAATCGGTTCGTTCCGAACAGAAATGGAATTATAACGTTTCCGGTTTTGCGTTTCACCCATAAACTGATGTTCCTAAACCGGTTAGAACAAAAAAATAAAGTTCCTGAACCGGTTAATAACGTACCTTGTAAATATAAATATGTAGCTGCCGTATTTTGCGCACCATAAGACGCGCTTAAAAGCCTTAAAATTTCTCAAAAATCAACGCTGCACCTTTTAACATTAAGCGTCTTATGTGTACTCTGAGTTCCAAAATCTGTAAAAATGTTTTTGTGTAACTTTAATCAGCGATCCGCCAGCTCGGCCATTGTCCACCGACATAGGACGTATTACGTCACTACGTACGCCGGCAGCGATGGACCAATCAGAGAACATGACACGAGGCTATGTCCGGCACACCTCCGGTAGGTACCGGTATAGGGAATATGCCGGTACTGTACCGCAGGTATGCTAATTAACCACATTTGTTTGGCTAAAGACCCCCGACAATGACGTCAGCGAAGAGATACGCTTACGACGCAACATGTAAACTCCAGGCTATCAGTTCCGGTTGTTCCGGTTCACATAAGGAGACCGGGGGGGTTTTTTCACGCTTCACCATCTCTCTTGATCTGTGACTCCATGCACGCCCACACCACCGCTTCTGTAAAAAAACCACGTCAAGCGGCTGAATTCGTAGCTTGCCATCATCCTGGGAGGATTAACGAAAGAACTCCAACAGCTGGATATCGGTGTAAACAGAGCCTTTATAGTTAAGCTGCGTGCGTCGTGGAGCGATATGTGCGTGGATTGCGGATGCCTGGACTAACGTATCAGCTTCGACTTTTGTCCAATGTTTCGCTAAAGCTGGCATCATTACCGGACAGCCACCTGGAAACGTGATGGTCAGCGATAGAGAAATCACCGAGCTGTTCAATGCAGACCGAGGATGAGGACTTCGAAGGATTTAGCACAGATTTATCAAAAAATAAAATAAAACATATTTAAAAAATAATGTCGGTGTATTTTTTGAAATTTAAATACGTAGTACAACACAGTCCAACCACAGTCACCTTTTTGCTTCCGTTAGCAAGCATGCACTGAACAATAATGTGCGCCGTGTGTCCGGTTAAAGTACAGAAATAAACTCCATTATTTAGACTGCGCCTCTTTATACAATGAGCCGAATGGTGTGCAAAATACAGTAACTTAAGTACTTTTAAATTGGCAACTAAAGCAATTAGTTTATATACTACAGTCTATAATTATAGATATATCCCTACCCTACAGTAAACAGTACCACAGCACTACACCACTGCTTTATGACAGTTGTGTCACTGTAGTTAAGGCTTATGCCTCCTACTTAGACACTACATGAAATAAGACAAGAATAACTTCCACCATGTCATTTATTGCTGAACAACAGATCTTCATTGTGCTTCTCCCATAGCTCAGTATTGCTACAAAGCGCTGGCAGTACGGGGACATACTGCTCTGAAAATGACTGCAGCCAATGAGTTAATGTCTAAATCATACATTTTTAAGATTGACTTACTGCAGTGTTTACCTGTTATGATTAAATTGTGACTGGGAGACTTCCCTTTTCCTAACCGTTGCTTATAGCCGCTACTTCTCTCCGCTCTCATCCCGCGTCCAGTGAATGATAGGAAGTGAAACATGAGGTCAAATATTTTTTTCAGGAACGAAAAAAACGGTATTAACCGGTTTACAATTATTTTCTGTTCCGATTCTGTTCTGGAACATTAAAAAATATAAAGTTTTCGGTTTTGTTTTCGTTCCTGCCAAAATACCAAAAGTTTCTGGTTTTCGTTTTCGTTCCATTAACCGGTTCAAAGCCCTGCTTTTAAGACTGTGGTCATCACTTTTATTGGTATGAATAACCTTGGGTTATTTAGCGCATTAGGAAATGCAAGTGGTCAGGTGATCAGAAAGGTTAGCTAAGTTTAAGTGTTACTCTCACTATGCGGTACTATTTCCACTCACCTCACATCTATGTTTTTGTATGACCTCTGCTGATGTTTAGTAAAAGCTTCATCATCCATCCCCTTACAGAATGGATGATGAAGTGACCATCCTCTAAGGCAGGGATGTCAAAGTCAAATACACAGAGGTACACAAAAAAAAATTCTTCAAGCCAAAGGCCGGACTAGTTCAATGTTTGTTAAAATATATCGAAATGATTGCACATAGCCTATTGAAACAACAGTGTAGAATATTAAATGGTTAGATGAATAATCAATATTTTCTCATGGTTGACAGTAGTTTCAAGTGAAAACAGTTTTCAACAGCCACACAGACAAAAATGAACTTCCCTCAAAGAAAAATCACATCTTTGTGTGTTTGAGACGTTTTATGGTGCCTTCTTAAATTATATTCTTTCATTACAGCCAAACTTTCTCCACACAGAAGACACACAGATCTGCCTTTTACCTCCGTGAACACATACAGTAACCCTGTTCTCAGCGTCCACCTTCCATTTTGCCATTTTTGAGGAGGGGGGGCTGTTGATAGTCAACACCTGCTCTGATGGCTGATGAATAATGAAGTCAAGACCCGCTTGCTGCAGCGACTTTGTGGGCTACCGTTGCATTGTGGGGAATGTGGTGTCAGTGCATGCAAAAGACCAGCAGGTGGCTTTAGCCTGCGGAACGGTTGTAATAGTAATTAAATAACATCCAGGGAGCCGCAGATAATTCAGCCATTTCTGGCCCCCGGGCCTTTACTTTGACATATGTGCTCTAAGGGATGTATGATGGTGAATGGAGTTCTGTAGAGCTGGTACCACATAGGGAAACACAGCTTTATTCTGAAGGTGGAAAAGGCCATCTTAAAAATACCATGATACTGTTTGAATATTATCCTGGTTGAATGTATTCCAAAATTTTTTCATTGAAAAGTAGTTTGGTAGTAGTTTTAGACCTTAAATTACAAGGTACCTTCAAATATTGTACAAAGATAATAATAATAAACTTTTGTACATGGATATGTATTAATAACTTCGGTGAGTCTTCATATCCTAACTAGCTAATGTGAAAATGTTTCCATTGGTCCAATATGGTTTTTTTTTTTTTCTTTTTTACCATTTTCTCATAGATTTCATGTTGGATTAGTTTTTTTTAAAAATAATCAGAGGATTATGATACTAATGTACCAAATTAAAATGGCAACTCCAGCATGGCTTTTACACAGCTTTTCGCAGGTAGTGTGTTTCTTCTTATTGTGTACGTAGAGTTGTAGAAACAAATCAACATCTATTTGAAAAAGGTGTGACCTAAGTAGCACACCACTACATACAGCATAAAGATTTGATTTCCGGATAAGACAGGTGGAGGTACTTATCCTCCCGATGTTCATTGGGTGTCCATCAAAAACATGTTTGTTCTATTCCAGAAAAGCAAAACCTCATAAGCTCAAAGGACGGTCATTTAGACTTATGCTAAAGTATGTCCGGAAAGAATTACAATGGGATCATAGCACCCTAACCTTACTCAACACGAGTTTTCTTCTGTGCTGGTGCAGTGGTGCAGTGCTGTTGACAGTGGACAGTGGATGGATCGTGGACGATGTGGAAGAGCTGTGAAAGACAAAGCCACGACAGAGAAAACAGGAAATAGCATGTCCAGCGGACTTGGGGCTGATGGGAGAGAGGCAGGGGGGCGGGGACGCGGGATGGGGCCCTACCTCCCGTGATCATTGAACTGATAACCCTAGCCACCATGGTGCGTGGTCGTGGTCGGTGGTAGTTGTGGATTTAAAGGGACACACAGAACATGCTGGAAACTCTGTACCTTTCAATGTGCCTTCAGAAAGGGCCCAACTCACCCCCGGAACCATTAAATCTAGAGGAATGAGACTGTGTTAGTCAGAAATAAGCAGAAGACAGCCAAGAAGGATTGAGAGTTAGAATAAGGAGAGAGTCAAAGAGACAGAAAGAGGGAAAGAAGGAAGGAGTAAGGCTAGAAGGAAGCGGTGAAAGATAAAGCTGGTTTATGTTCCTGTGTTTTGTCTTTCCATTGATTCTGAGTCCACTTTGGATTTTTACTTTGTCACAATTGGAAACTTGAAGACTATCAAACCAACCACCTCAAAATGATAATATATACAGTATGGTGTTATGCTATCAAGTCATTGCTTTATAAGAAAAACCGTGTTCAGCATTGCTATTGTGCTATAAACTTAGCCTTTTCTTCTTCTTGACCCAAAACAGGATTGCATACAAAAAGGTTTCCTGTTTAAAAAAAACACAAAAAATCATGTGTGCTTTTCAACCAATAAATACAAAAAAAAAAAAAGAAGGAGGAGAATTCACAAATATATAAGGATCCATGTGATTTGAGAAAAAGGAAGGAACCTAAAGATACACTATGAAGTGAACGTGGAACGTGTACAAAGGCAGTGTCTTGATTGGTCGGATGCCTCCTGAAAAAGGAATATCAATAGCCATCTGTATTTCTCAAGAGTTCGACGGAACATCTCTGTCATCAAATTAACTTATAGTCTCATATAGACAGAAAAAAAAACTTTTTTCCACCTAAGTAGTAAATGATGTCCACTGCTCCTTGTGGAATTTTAAAAAGAATGTGTGTTTAATTTACGTGGCGAAAATACTGGAAGAAAATTCGCAAAAATTGTAACACTAGCAAATGCTATTCCTATATTTTTATGTGAAGGAGGCAGTGGAAGAATAAAACCCAAACCAAGCAGTTTTTCAGCAACTCCTATACAGCCGGAAGGGAGGGGCAAACAGGCTGGGAATTTACTAACTTGAGAAATCTCACCCAAAGTGATGTCAGAACTTAGCATTGGGAAAACTAACAAAACGCTAATATTTCTATTGGATTCATTGTATTCCTGCCCCGACGGCTGTACTAAACAACATGCAGAAGATGAAAGGGAAGGGGGGTTGTCATTTGTCTTTAGGGCAATTACGATGAACAACTCCCCGCTCCCCCCACAGCTCCATATAGCCACTAACCATGCAAGGCCCGTCTGTCAGCACTCACTTGGCATGCTAAGAGGGGCCACCCCAAGCGCGGCGCCTATGGTCGACCAAGCAAGGGAGGGGAAGAAGAAAGAGTAGGGGGCTAACACCAGCATTCAGCTTCCTTAGCTCTGCAACCCATCCAATTATGGAAACTTTTCTTAACATCCAGCTTGATTAATTTTTTTCTGGAGTTGAAGAGGAGCCTCCACAGTTATTAGCAGGGTATGCTGAGCAAGAGATGGTGAACACCAGATTGCGCCATTAAAAACTAGCCCAAAGGCCTACAAGAAAAAGAAAAAAAGAGCATGTCCCACCACAGAGTAACGACTGTAGCTGGTACCAGCTCACTAACTGAGATTTTTCCGAGATCAGCCAAACCAAATCAAAAAGCAAAAAAGGCTCAGGCTCAAATCAAGCAGGACTCAGAAAGATGTGGAAAGACTACCGACCAGCCAGCTCCTTCTCCTTACTCCGTCTCTTTTTCTCCATGCGTTTCAATCTCTTCTCCTCCCTGCGTTTGGCCTCCTCGGCCTCTTGGTGGCGCCGACACTTGTGGAAATTCTCCACCACCACACCCACAAACATGTTGAGCACGAAGAAGGCCACAATCAAGAGGAAGGAAATGAAGTAGAGCAGCATCCATGGGTTGTAGTTCATTATCGGCTGAAACATAAAATATACAAGACATTTTATAGATATTTATAAACTCTTTTTACCTGAGCTACACTATAAACTGATAAATTATGGCCGATGCACGGCAACCATATCTATTTATAAGTTGATGATGTGCAGATGTTCTAGACACAATTCACATGTACATATATTGTGTATATTGTGTATGAATTTTTTTAACCTGTTGGTCAACCCCTACGGCATCTAGTCCATCATACATGATGTCCACCCAACCGTCTTTAGAAGCCAGAACAAATAGGGACATTAAAGCCTGAGAAAGAAAAAAAGAGGAAATGAAGCAGAAAAAAATACTTCTATCTGTCCATTCATCAGTAATATTGGGATTTCATATGCTTCACCTGTCCCAGGTTGTCAAAGTTGTATTTGTGTCTGACCCATTTGTAGTTGGCCAGCATACAGTCTGATTTATTGGTGACATTTCTGACATCTTCTCCTTGACAAACGAAGAACTTTCCCTTGAACAGCTGTAAAGAAACCATCAACAAATTAAGTGGGAGAAACAATGAAAAAATGTCATTTCACTTCAAAGTAAGGACTTTCCAGGTGGATTTACATCTAACATTATACTTCATATTCTAAAAATTATGATAATTTGGTAATAATGTCTTAAGTATTCATTCATTTGTTAATTTTCTTGACTGCTTCTTCTTTTTCTGCTGAAGCCTATCCCAACTGACTTAGAGGCAAGAGGCGGGGGGCACTCCAAGTGGCACACTGCCGTTTGCATGTCCTGAGTAATCACATTTTAAAAGTAGAAATTTAACTTTCTGCATTTAAAAACATTAAAATGTCTTATGCTGAATTTAAACATTACATTTTTTACATTTGTACGATTGCTAACATGGCGGCACGTTGGTGGTCAGTGCTGAGGCCTCACAGCGAGATGGGTCGGGGTTCTAGTCCTGATTTGTGCTGAGTTTGCATGTTCTCCCAGAATCTGCGTGGGTTAATTACTTAAAAAAAAATTCTACATTGGATAAAGGAGCAACACACTGATTTGTTTTTATTAATACTGTTGTATTATATATACATTCCGTAATATTTTTGTGATGCCTTGCTCAAGGGTACCTCGCCAGTGCCTTGCAGGTAGAGTGGATCTTCTCCAGCCACCATACTCCATATTTTTGATCTGGACCAGCGAATTGAACCAGTGACCCTCCAGTTTCTTACCCACTGAGCAATACCAATGAATACTGAAGTATTCATTTTTGTTTAGATATGATGTAAAGACCCCCACAAACAGCCCAGTAGAAGATACATCAGGGAAACACTGATTGAGCAGACCGATGGGATGTTGGAAAATTATTTCTGCTGATATTTCATTATATGTAAGTATTACCAAGATGGAAAGGGAGAAAGTGAATAATTATGGGAATGCCTGTCACATGTAAAACCTGGAGCACGCTGGCAGGAAGACAGTGTTCCTGTGTAACAGCTGGCTAGAATGCGAATGTGCTACCTTTGTGTTTCCTCATTATCTGTCTGTGTCCTCCCATCTCCTCACCCTTCCCTCTCACCTGTACTCCCAAGATGCCAAAGATAATGAAGAAGGCGCAGCATATGACCACGATGTTGCCGATGGGCTTCAGTGATGACATCAGGGTCTCGACAACAAGCTTCAGCCCCGGGGCTCTGCTGATCACACTGGAACACAGCATGCAATAGGATTTTAGTGTTCTGCTTTGGGTAGTGGGGAGTAAATGCAGGATGTTTGTCCTGTACTTGCTCACCATCTTCAATCCACAACCCCATTCACCCCTCAGGTCTGCAAACTCATGTAAACACATATACCCTTTCTTTTATCCTTTATTCATTTTTTATCGCCGATAAATCCCTTTTATATTTTTAGATTCACACACTTCGGAACATCTCAAACAAAAACACCTGTCGAGTCTCATTTACATTCACACATACTTTCTCTCTTGCACATGTCTTTCTGCTTCCTTTCATTTCTGCAGAGGAAAAAACAAAACAAAACAGACACATCTAATTAAACTAATGCAGTGATGAGGATGTTTAATTAGTGCCAACACAGCACCCAGCACCACTACGCTGCAGCTGTGCTTCTCCAACATGCTTAAACACAGACTTGAATGCTACAAAGCAACCTGGTGATGCAGTCACACACTTCTGCATGAACTGTCACATGGAAAACACACACTTCATGAAGATGCATGAGCATGTACAGTAGATGTAACAGCAACACACACACACACACACACACACACACACACACACACACACACACACACACACACACACACACACACACACACACACACACACACACACAGGAATTTCAAACTCAATGTGATTTGATAATAACATAATGAAATCAAAGGTCTTAAAGGGGAAAACAAAACTACAAGGTGACACAAGAAATACTTTCAAGGCTGCTTTTGTATACTTTTCCTAGTTGAGTGAAGGAGTAATCAATAACAAACAGCACAAAAGAATAAAAGTGCAGGGATGACCACAGCAAGATTCTTTCATATCTGCATAAAAGATAATGATTGTGCTGCGGTATCTCATCACTTTGCACCTCATTTCCACTTTTCAAAGTTCTATTGAGAATGTGGTTTGGCTGAAATACCATCACTGAGGTATAGAGGGCGTTCTAGCTTAAGACCGACATTAGCATGTGTTTCTCCTGTCAGTTCTGCACAAACTTGAAATGAAACAACCTGTAATGAAGAAGAAACAACCCCCCAGCTTCAGGGTGACAGTCTGGATGAGAGTTCACTTATCAATTTTAGAAATTGTGACAGCAGCCTCTCTTTGACAAGAAATAAAGGTTGTTGATTCAACCTAAAAAATGGTTTAAAAGGTGTCAGGGAGGAGATGAAAAATAATGCAGATAATATGAATTTGCAGTCATTCTCTAACTCACTCTGTTGGATCACATTTTGCTTTAAAAAATTGTTGCTGCTTTGTATATGAAAACTATGAGTCAATCTTTCTGCTCCTTTACATCATGTTCTCCCTTTGAGCTCCACTCCAACAAATATCCTGAAGTGAAAAAGGCTTATTAAGTGAAGGACACACGCTGTGATGGGATCTTCTCAATAAATTGTATTTGCATATGACACCAAAAAAGCTATGAGAAGGAGGGAAAAGTGGGGAGGGAAAAGTTAGCGCTCTCTTCTCATTTTCCTCTGCATAATTTCACAGAAGTTCACAGCATGTCCTTGTTTTGTGCAAGGCACAAAGAAAACTGCCACGATGTAGAACACCTGCACCACCCATCTCTCTCTCCCTCAAACCGAGAGAACATCAAGTCGGGCGAAGAGTGGCAGGCGTGTTCCCACAGCGCTAACACTGGGTGTAATTAAGAGATGTGGGAGGATAGAAATAGGGAGCACGGGAGAGGGAGGAGAGGAGGGCTGGGGAGTTGCAAGGATATAGACAGAATAAAAAATGAGGCAGCTGCTCTCTTCTTTTTTATCTAAATTTTGTTTCTTTTCTTTTCTGCTCAACGGCTGTCTAACCAGCAGCTACTCAACTGTCCAATCAATGGATTCAGGCAGCACACGTAGGACAGACGATTTCCCAGAGGAACTCCATCATCATTAAAGAATGGATCTGATAAAAAAAAAAAAAAATAAATAAAAATGAGGGGTCAACTATGGGGGTCATATCCAGTCATGACTTCACAAACACAACCAAGCTGTTGTTCTGCTGCGTTGCAGACGGCTGGGGGAGGTCCGGGTTTGGTTTCCAGTTTGCAGCTGAATTAACCATGACTGTAGGAGGTAAAGGTCCACGAGGTGACAAGGTCCAGGCTTCCCTGAGGCCGACCGTCGACACACGCTGGAAGCTGTGGAGGTGTGTGTGTCCCGCGGAACAAAACCGATGCATAATTCTGTCCCACACACACGCCTACACCATACACACACACACACACACACACACACACACACACACACACACACACACACACACACACACACACACACGTTCTCGTTGCCCCCTTGTGGATGGGCTTCATAACTTGAGGTGTGTCAAGAGTGACCCATGTGCACACACATTTACACATCAAAAATCTGCACACACACACTGACACACACACACGCAGCAAAAAATGTGATGATGTTGCCTCATGTGCTCCCAGAGGAGAAAACATACAAGTTCCTATTTTATTTAAACAGACAGCGAGTGTGAATGTGCCACAAATTAACTGCAGTTAATTTTCTTGTAATTAGCTACGACAGCCGAACTATTATAGATACTATTGTGACAAAGTTATTGGAATAGAGACAGATGAATGAAGCGTGTTGGTGGACGTGGAAATTCACAATCTGAATCCTCACAAACTTTGCACCAGTAAAGGGTTTACCAGCGTTTAATTACAGTTATTACACCTGGAAGCACATGGAGCCGTCTGTTAAAACAATGTTCAGTTATGTTTTGTTGTTTTCACTACAAGATGGAGACCAAACTTAATATATTCCTCACAAGTTCAGTTTTCATTAGTACCTGCAAACTCGCATCCAACAAGAGTGGTAACATACTAAATACCACTATATTCAATCAGGTATACAAGCTCACATATTTTGTCCCCAAAGATATTTTCCTCATGACCATAATTGAAACATTAACTAAAAACCAGGCAACAATTCTACTGAGGAACAACAGGTTTGTCAGTACCTGTAGTACACGATTACCACACGTCAGTAAACCTACTGCAGTACCGTAACTTAATACACTACAGTCCTTAATGCCATTCGGCACTATTTCAATGGAAACTGAGAAACTACCTTAGAAGTGATTTTGCAGTATTGCTTTCCCATAACTCATCTACAGCCTCTGGGGAGGAAGGAGCCCAGTGAACACGCTCAGCTTTCTTCATCTCCTCTTCCTCCCTCCCTCACACTGCCTGTCTTCATACAGTCCTCCTAATCCAATTTATCTCTCTGCTGCTGCTGTCATGCATTTTTCTCAAACTGAAGGCATTCCTTCCAAGAGAAAATGTTGCCCTTTGCCCCTTTGGGATATTTCCCCCTAAATTAAGATTTATCTAATTTCCTTCTGTAATTGTTACATCTCATCTAATCTGACTTTGAACCATAATAGACATGAATCCGACCTCGATCTGGAGTCAGCAGATAGAGTCAGGTACAGGTGTTTCCATTGTAACATCTACACCACATCTAATTACATCTGACAGCAAGCGAACTCTTTAACATCACATTAATACCTCACTTGTTACTGAAGTGTACTCGGTTTTTAAATGAACTATACTCAACATTAAGACTTAGTAGCTCTCCTTAAGACCCCTCCCAGTCCCGCGTTGTGAATCTATAGCTGTGTCTCGGTTCTGGGTCAATGTTGTCTGCAAATGTGCTTCCTTCAAATGATGTGGTCTATGAAGACCAGGCAGCACTGAGGTCTGTTAAAGGGTAGTAATCGATCGATTGATCAGCTGTCAAAGTTAAGACATTGTAAAATCAGTTTTGGAGGAAGGCATCAATAGCATTCTTCTTCTCTTACACAAATGTAGGTTGCAGTAAAATCTGCAGTGGCATTAGCACTAATAATAGTAATAACACATTTATTATTAAAGTGTTGTAGTGCTGAAAACAGCAGAAACAGTAACAGGACTCGATCCCTTCTTGTTGATTCAAGTTTTATTGTGTGTGTTTGTGACCATGAGAGACTGAGACACTTCACCTTCAGTCCTTTGGGAAATAAATCCAACTATTACTTGTTTATGATGAATTTAGCAATGACATGAGACAATGCATAGACCCCTTTGAAGGATGTGGCCTCTGTCCTCAGACCCAGCTACTGTTCCCCAGTGAGGGATGTAATACTAGACCATTCCATTCCAATGCCAGTGTGTCATCAATAACGCTCATATTACCGTTGACAAACTTAAAGCCACAAGCTGGATTACACATCATTTTTTATCTATCATTGCATAAAAATCCACTTCATCTCAGTTTGCTGACTTTGAGGAAAGTGAGTTCAAGATGAAATAGGAATTAAGCGTGTAAACATTAATGCATATTGTCATTAGGTTGTGGTTATTTGTGCTTTTCCTAAACTGCCCCAAACTATGCTCTTAGGACTAAAACATGATATCAAATAAGAAATACTTCATAAAGAGTTTTTCACTGCAATGTATTTCATGGAATTTAAATGGAACTTTGGTGGAATACTTGTTTGTCCTCTTCTTCTTGAGAACGATGAATATTCAAGAGAGGGCAAAGCCTCAAGTTTCCTTTACAATGAGAGCCAAGTCAAGCATGAAGCCTCCTGTGGACATGCGACATCCATAAAAATAACAACAAAAAAGTATTCTCTGGGGATAAAAGTATGATACAAATACAGTCTCCAAATGAATTATTTCCTCCTTGTTTCTACTCCAATAAACATTGCTCTTCAAATGTGTTCACAATGATAATGAAAAATGCAGAAATGTTCTCTAAAACAGACACACAGACCCAAACACACGCACACAAACACGCAGGCACGCACGCACACACACATACATACACACACACACACACACGTGTGGTGCAGGTCAATGGTGGGAAGAAGCTCTGTTTGTTTTTCCCTTCATCTTAAAATAAACTCTTCAACATTAGGAACTTTAAAGCTCCACAGAACAAATTCAGAGTTTTTACTTATTTCTATGAAATCCAAGCTGTTTGTTTATAATAATTAGATTACTTTGTGTCTTACGTTTATCCATCGGGGTGTGACTTACCGCAGAGGCCTCAGGGTCCTCAGCAGCCTCAGCACTCTGAGCATGCCCAGGATCTTGGTACCAGAATTGGAGATGAGAGACACCAGGATGTCAATGACAGAAATCATCACTAGCATCCCATCCAGAATGTTCCAGCTGCTCCTCAGGTAAGCCTTTTCCCCGAAACACCAGCCCAGAGCTACGATCTGGATACAAAAGCAACATTCAGTAGTGTGTACCAGACAGGATGGCTCTGTATATGCCAAGTTGATTTTCTCAAAGTTTCTGTAAGCCTTGTAACAACATCCTAGTTTTACTTCAAACTTTCATGTACATCATTATTTATTCTGCCGTTTTCATTGTACCTTCTAATTTGATCCTTAAGCAGGGGAAAGTGCTAGAGTGTGTGTGTTACATCATTTGGGTGTACGACATGACGATTGAATCTGGCAGTGCATACGCAACTCAATTGTAAAAGATAAAAAGTATTGACTTTTACAATCTGGGATCTCATTTTCCTGTAGACTTGTCGAGATGAGCTATATGGAGTCATCTGACCTTTGCTTTTGGTTCAAAGTTGTCTACAATTGTATAGTTGTCTAGACGAAAAATGCTGACATTCTTGGCCTGAAGGCAAGCACTTTATTGCTGAATTTCCATTTTTGGTGGAACTATACCTTTGATAGTTCTTTTATTATATGCATATAGCTCCCGAAAAATCAGCAAGACATGATTGTGAAAATATAAAACCTGATAAATCACCTGAAAAATCAGATGATATAACCAGCACAGTGTGTTTGTATGTCTCGCTCTCTCTCTCTGTATGTGCGTGTGTGTGTGTGTGTGAGAGAGAGAGTCTGTGTGTGTAAACCAAATATTCATCAGCCCAGCAGTAACACTGAGACCAACTTTGAATGAGTGACACCCATGAACTTTCCTCCTCTTCCTCTGCTCACCCACGCTTCCACAGACCTCCATTCAAAGCTGTTCCATTTGAATACTGGCGAGACAATCCCCCGCTTAGCGTTATGAAACAGTCCTGACAGGGTGTGTGTGTGCATTGTGACTGCTCACTGTCTGTTTGAGTCTGCTATTCTGTGACTTCCCTTACTCTCTTCTCTTTAACCTTCTAATTTATTTCGTTTCTACTTTGATGATTTACACTGTACCGTAGAAGGTTATTAGATGAAGTTTTTTTTCATTCCTCCATTGTATGCAAAGCAGGAGCCACACTGGGATGTAGCCCATGCTTTGTTTTGCTCCTGGAAACCAAGAGCAACTTCTTGATCAGCCCATTTGTCCTCATTTTAGTGGATATTAACACTTTCAGCCTAACAATACATGAACAGAAAAAAAAAAATTAAATGAATGTAGAGTAATATGAATTTTACTACAAAAATATTTTTATGGAAATAAAAAATGGACCGTAGCACTTAACTACTTTTTTTGATGTACTATAGCAGACTATAACACGGTGGAATGGTATATATTACATTTTAGAGAATTAGTTAATGAAAGATGAGAAAAAAAAACTCATCCGTGAGCAGCACAATTTAAAGCAGCCACATGATGACACCCCATAATATCAATCAACAGGGAAGGGTTTACACTGGACCACCAGCTCCATGACTGCTAGTGTCCAAAAAGATTCATCCCAGCGCAGCATCACAGGCTGCACCAGAATATAGTGTCACATCTTTATACAATAAAAATGCTAGACAAGAAGCAAGTTTAAATATCTAATTAGGATATATAATTCTATTCTTCTACAACTAGTTTGAGAGCTGAGTTTGAGAGCTGAATTTAGGTGTATCTGAACATCCCTAAAAAAGCCAAAAATTACCAACAGTAAAAAATAAACATACAATATCAAATACTGGTAGGCCCCAAAATAGAAACACACGCACCAACATATCTGACTACTGTAGTTCCCCTTCCTGCCACAAACATTGCCAAGCAGCACCTCTCCATATGCACAACAACCTCCGACGACAGCTCTGCCTCTTACTGATGATAAATCCCCCCTCCTCCTCCACATTCTTGGCTCTAAATGTAAAATAGATCATGGTATTACAATATTTCATTTCATTTATATGTTGCTTCAATGTCCTGTAATGTTTCTGAGGAGTCTCAGGGAATTGTACTTTCCTATTTCTAGTTGTAATGGCATTTAAATGACTTCAGATAGAAATTATAGATTCCTCCATCCATCTGTTTTCTTCAGCTTCTTCTGTCTATTGCAGGTCGCGGGGGTTGCTGGAGCCAATCCCAGCAGACTATGGGTCAAAGGCAGGGGGACATCAGAGATGCGTCGCCAGTGCACCGCGGAGTCACATGAAAGACAAGCAACCATTCACGCACACACCCACACCTACGAGCAATTTTGACATGACCAATCCATCTAAACTCTATTTTGCTGAAGATGGGAAGAAGCTGGAGAACCTGGAGAGAACCCTCACATAGAAACTCCACATAGAAAAGATTCGAACTCCGACAGCGACAGTGGTACCCACTGAGCCACCGTGCCGGCCACAATTATAGGTTTAAATTTAAGAAGTAACGACTGACGGACAATTCAGCTTCAGATGAAGAACAGCCTCTTGGAAACAATTGTGTTTGTACGTTGAGGACTACTTATATATAACATTGGCTTCAGCAGTTACATCAACTGATTTGGTAAGAACAGCAGCCAGTATGGACACTGGTCATGTAACATGATGCAAATACTAGGTCTGTCTATCCTGTGCATGTTGTGAACAAAATGTTTGACCTTTGGAAAGTAAGACAATAAACTCTCACAGAGAACTCTTATAAAACAAAGGGTCACAGAAATCCCAAAGCACCTCACCTTTATCAGCATCTCAGCCACGAAGATCGCCGTGAAGATGTAGTTGGACAATGTCAGGAAAATGCGTTCCTGCGGTATAGAAGGAAGACGGGTCTTGGTTAGTTCAGGTTCCACCTATGACTAAATACCTTTTCTAAATTGATCGAGTGTTCAGCTGAAAAATGTGCATGGGAGCTATTTCACAAATAATTGCCCCTGTTATACTCACTAATAATGATGTCTTGAAGGTTATTAAAAAGTTTGCTAAGCTTACTCTTTAATTAGCACTGTAGCAAGTATTCAAACAAAGAGGCTAATTTTTGGATCTAAAAATTTATGTTCCTTTTGCCGGTGGGAAAAAATCCTCAGCTTTGTGTAGTATAAATAAACCCATTAAAATAACATCCTCACCCAAGTGGATTTCAAAGGGACAACCAGCATTGAGTCACCTGTTCAGCACCTGGCCAGAGGCGTCAGTCGCAGTTTCAAACAAGAATTTAAATTTGGTATTTTTTCAATGAACAAAGCAGCATCGTGTCCCTCACCTTCAGTTCAGAAAATGAGCATCATCATTTTGTTTTTGTGTGTGCATATGCAACACAACATCATCAAAAAAGAAATCCCAAATGTAGATCCAAGCACATATTATTGCACACCATGCTTCCTGATGCTGGAGGCGGTATGGCTCAGTGGTGGGTTCACAACAGTGGATGGGAGACTGCTTACTGAGACTGACAGGACTGAGGAGAGAAAGCAAGCCACCAAGCAGGAATGAAAACCTTTCACTGGCTGCTTACTTACCATACTATATTTTCCTTCTGTTCATGAACCCACAACCTCATCTTGCTACTAACTGTCCGTGTGCGTGCATGTGTATGCACAGTAAATGCCTTTCCCACGGCCTCTGGCTACCATCGCCTGAGGTTTTTAAAGTGCAAAATCAAACACAAACTCAGACATTGAAATCTTGCTGTGTTTTTATGTCGTCTCTGAAAATATCAAACATGACATCACTGGGAATTCTGGCGTTGTGGGGTTTTATAAATTCCACACTTGACAGCAGACATTCCTGTCTGTGTGAATGAGTTATCCATGCTTTCATTCATTATAAACCAACAGGCGTGTGATGGGAAATGGGAGAAGTACAAGAAAAGGGAGAGGAAAGACCCTATAACCTTCATTATGGTGGGAAATACAACGTATAAATAGCTCCTGACATGTTTAGTAACCAACTTGTGACAATGAAATTATGTTATTCTTGAATTTCTTCTTTAAAAATGTGTTTTGCTGGTACATTCAAAAAGATAGTTATTCAATACCCACCCTAAATTGAGACCATGTATGCCAAAACGATTTTTGATAGATTTTTTTCTTATCAGTTGTCATAATTTTAGCATAAAAAATTCAGCAGAATATCAACTTTAAGATGTTTTGGCAACTATTTGGCCCTACGGTGAGCTGGTGTCTCATCCAGGATGTACCCCACCTCTGGCCTGTAGCAGATGGGATAGTCTCCTGCCAATCAATGACTCACAAGGAAGTTAAGTAGATTTAGAAGAGATGATTTTGTCTTGTTTACAAGAAGATGAATGGATAGATGATTAGTGTTAAAAAAAGAAACAAGAATAAATAAAGTATAAGACATGGACTATACTGACATTTTGCACACGTACAATAAATTTCATCAAACTAATCAGTAATAGTTGACAAAAAGTGATTTTTGTACAAATGATTCACAGTTTTGTCCCACAAAGTAATAACTTTGGTTTTGAGAAAAAAAAAAAATCTTAGCTTTGTTGATGTGATATTTGATGTATGTACTGCATTGAGAGGAGCCTGTTTGTGTTTATTTTAGGATGAAAAGTTAAGGAAGAAGCGAGAAGAATAAAAAACTTCCCTCATGCCTTCCTCTCGTTCCTCAGTTCTACTCATGGTGATGTGTTTCCCATTTCAACACTTCGTATCCGGCGTATCCCACCGCAACTCAGGGAACCACAAACCTCAACTAGTTGTGAAGCAATGCAAGCACAAACAGACACGACTAAGGTACTCTGATCAATTTCAAAACATGACCAGTGGGTGATCCTAAGATGCTTGAGCGGCACAGAATATACTCTGTAAATATGAAGGAACTCTGAAATGATTTCACACTTAATGCAGCATCCAGTGATGAAATTACAAAGCCTTCCTGTGTTCCTGAGCAGAGAAGAAGACTCCACGTCTTCTTGAGAACCTCCATCATGGTCTGATGAACAGCACCATCCCTCTTAACTTTGAGGCGAAGAAAATGGAGATTGATTTTATTTTGTACTGTTAGCAACTTTGAGTTTCCAGCTGTGATGTATTGTCCAAATTTCAGTTGAGAGTAATAAGTCATGACACAAAATAATCATTGCCACGATAGAAAGATTATAAATGTTATAGCAATGAGCCTGTTTCTATTAGATGATAAATCGCCTCTGTTTTGTCAGACTGGCACCACGGATGATGCAAGGCAGGTGCTTCACACAAGTGAGGACAAAGGTATAAATTATACATGTTTAGTTGTCGCATGCAGCCCAAACAGAATCGATTCACAATCGGCTTCATTAATTCCAGACAGCCCCCACACACAGACAAATAGGTGGAATAAGCTCCAGAGCACCAGAGAATGATCAGTCATTGGAGCCGTGAGGCAGACCAGGTTGACTCGCAGCTACAATGACTAATCATTCTCATGTTCCAGAACGCTTCCGGCATCACAAACCTTCTCGTTTCAATAAGGACCTCAGGGTGGATGGGCTGACCATGATTCTGAAGAGTTATAAATGCATCTGAATGTCGCAGTTTTTATTTGTAATTTAGCCTAGTTTAGTTTCTTCTTATACATATGTGTATGTGAAATCTATGTACAGTATGTGTGAGTCCGTGCATGTGTGTGTTCTCTGTGCCCTGATTACACTAGGATGCATGTGAATTGGCCTCTGGTTGTAAAACATCTCGTCTCCTGGACATTAGCCATGTACGTAAGCCTGCGTTTTAGCCGCGAAGCAAAGCATTCGATTAAGACCAAATCACAGTTTGTCCTATCCACAGAACACATCTCCCAGTTCAAAACAAAACCCTCAATAATTATTGTGTTGATGCATGGAAGGGCTGGGCTTTGTTTTCCTGCTATAGCTTGAAGTAGGAAAGGACAAACTTAGAGAGATGTGAGTGTAATGTGTTGCTGGAAGGCTTTCAGCTCGGCCTCCTCGATTTGAGGCGATGTGCATCCACTTAGGAGATGATGGTGTTTATGATGCAGCGCAGTGGATACGGGGTATAACAAACATTACCCAAATCTACTGGCTCAGTTATTCAAGAGCCATTTCCTGCTTGCACAATGTTCCATTCCATTTCTCTGCGTAAGTACAGTAATTCTGCTTTGGGGTGAGAGTGGGTCCATGCATCTTTTCTCTCTACCTGTCATTCCTTCTTATTTCTATAGACCGCAGAGTGATTAGTTCTAGCCCTGTATGGAGTCTAACTTCACAAATAGTTTAATAGTTCCTTATAAATGGTATATTTGTGCACTGTATTGTGTTCTGAGACTTACAGCACTGGTGGGGTCAATGCGAGGTCTCTCCATGGCAATAGTGATGCAGTTGAGGAAGATGATGACCAACACGATGTGGTCAAACATCTTGTGGGTGATGATCTTATTGCACAGTATCCGAAATCTTAAAGAAAATACATAAAAAACACACATTAAAATAATAATAATAATAATAATAATAATAATAATAATAATAATAATAATAATAATAATAATAATAATAATTATTATTATTATTATTATTATTATTATTATTATTATTATTATAAGAAGAAAAATCCTAAACAATAAAACAATCCTGAAATGGAAATTGTCAACATACTTAAAAAAATCAGTCTTCGAATGAGTGTTTCTTTCGGGAGTGATTATTATTAATGTTATTACTATATTTTCAACATTCCAACTATATTCCTCATCAATGAATGTCTGTGAAATCCATTCTGCCAATCCTTCTACCAAAACCTAAGTCTCTGCCTACATGTGAACATTCTACCTCCAGCTCTTTGCAAAGAAATTGGAGATAAAATGTTGCAATGCCGATATGCTAACTTGATAACTATGCATAGAAAAAAAGGCATCACCAATATTTACTTTCACTATGGTAACATTTGCTGTTTTTTTGTGTGAATCACACTGGAGGTACTTGGATACAGTTCTCAAACTGCAGCTTATCCAGATTCATATTTAATGACTTTGGCATTTAACAAGAGCTGTTTATATAGTTTATTTTACGAACTTTTCACAAACTTTTGTTATGGGAAATCTGAATCTTCATGGTCACAATCTGTCAAATATGTAGGCTGGTAAAAGGTAAAGCTCCTCCCTACAAATTGCAATGAACTTGAAGGATGAGGGAAATTACTCAGTCTTGATATGATCTTTAAAACCATGAATAAATACAGTTCAAGAACATTTACCAAGACCCTGTGAGCACTTCATGGTTTGGTTTAAGACAATCTCTCTAAATCTGCCGTTGAATCATAAGTTATTAATTATGCCTGAATTGCTTTAAACAACATGAAGAGGTTCCCACAGATTTTGCTTGACAAGAGTGAATGAAAATGCATTTGGTGAGTGAGGGCTGCGATGCTACGTGAACAGATAGTGTTTAAAGCTTTCATCTTCTGATTTCTGAGGTGTTAATGCTTCAACTTCTCAATAAAGTAACGGAAATACATTTATTACTGATTTAAGTTAATTTCATACTTTCAAAGTTTGTCACAAACATTTTTTTCTCATTTAAAGCTGTAACTTTTTGACTCAATGTTTTCCTTTTGAACATCTTAGTAATGTTAAAGTGCTGCATTCCCTAGAGAAGATAAGAGAAAAGCCACATACACTAATTACCCAGTTCTCTGCATTCCCCCCCAAAAAAAGACAAACAAACAAAAAAAAAAACCCACATAAAATGCATCATTTGGTGTGGTGGATCACTGCTTTCCAGGAAAGAGCTGACAGATGCCAAGTTCATGTGTTCTTCAGCTCTGTACTGGATCAGTTCTGTGTTGTATTACCAAGAACTGGTTTGGAGAAAGAAACTTTCTGCATAAAAATGCTGCAGATCATTACTTTCACCATTTACTGTAATTCTAAGAAGGTCTGCCTGCTGTGTTTGGTCTGTGCTTGTAATGCACCTAATTATGTGCTGCTCAGATGACCCTCTTCATCCGGAAAGTTCAGTGGAGTTCGACATTTATTCTAATCAGAGACCATTTGCCCAAGACATTCCTTGTTGATAATACACGATGCTTGCACATCCAAGTCTTGCACTCTGATCACAGTGACTGGGTTCAAATGGCTTCAACATTACGGCTTCAAATCCCTGCTTATTTAAATCGTGCTCGCAGTGATCATCAGTTGCTGCAGCAGCTAACGCCAACAGCAGACAGGTTAAGGTTAAAGCTGCCGGACTCCCACCATGATGCTGCCTCTCCATGTGATTGTGAACATGGCCATCAGTTGCGGTTGGACACGGGAACGGGCGCCACACAGATGGGTCATCAGTGTCGCTCGCAGCGCCAGCACAAGTATGACGCCTGCTGCGAATGAATGTTAGCCAGCCTGGTTTGAGCCATGTACCCTCAATAAAGACTACCAACTAGTCTCATATCATATAATACATCTCACAGAGAAAACCCCAATACTTCAAAGGCATAAATTCACATCAAATCCCTCACACTGATAAGGAAGATTGCTGACTCTCAAAAGTTTGATACTGTGACTTTGACTTTGCTCAAATCTGTGAGGGAAATCTAAATTTTAAAATAGTTATTTCTGTAAAAGTGATGTGGAAAGGAGCTTCTCTCAGCTGTGATTACTTTCAGATTCGACCATCTCATCTTAAGCTATTAATGCTATTGCGAGCCAATAGCCAAGTTTGCCCACAAGGCCATATACATTTAATGCAGGGTATTTTGTTTTTTTAATCCATCGGTGGCTTTACAACATGAAAACAGTGAGATGATCTGTTTCTAAGACATTCCAGCTGTCAAGAGGAAACTTCATAGGCTAACTACAGTAGTAGCCACTTAGCTGAGAGAGCTAACATTCCCAGCTAGATTTTAGTTTTCGATCTAATCACTTTAACATGCTGTGAAGCGGCTGCTCTTGCACCGGCTCTGCATTATAACTTGCGGAGAGCATTCAGAGTTTTGCTAAAAATTGAAAACACATTTTTTTACAACTAGCTCCAGAGTATGAGCAACAACAACAATAAATCAGGCTTTTTGGTTCTTTTGTGTTACAGACGAAGTTTATTAACAATCTTTAAGTGTTGATTTCTTGCACCTCTAATGTGAGATTGTTATTTAAGATTGATTTTAAAAGGTTACACTGCCATCTACTGCTCTGGAATGCATACTGCAGTCCTTGTGACCTGGAATCTTTTCAGAAATGTTCCTGTGACAATGCAGTTCTTTCTCAAAGGACTTTTTTTTTTTTTTTTTCCTCGATTTTGTGAAGCAAAGCAAAACAATTGCTGTGTAAATGGGGCCTCATGGAAGAAGAATTCAAATCCTGGCTGGCATGCATTGTTGTTGGAAATGAAATGATACATACTTGAATCCACCCACATACCTGTGTTGCAACAATTACAGTAATTCCAGTACCGGTTATATCCAACGATCATGCTCTAATCTATCAATCCCTGCAAAAACAAAATAACACCTAAACTTGGGGGTGACATTTTGACCAACTCTGTACAGCAAAATGAAGAAACACAGCGTACATTCAGAGACGTGTGTCAGTGACATTTTTGTTTTCATTTAAGTCTTAAATGCTCTTTCTGGTTAACAGTCTATATCATACGTCGACTCTATCACGCATCATGTTAATGCCATTCATCTTTTACAACATGAATGAGGGGTTCATTGTTTAGTGTTTAAATGTTATTAACTTGACTAATTATTATGATTTAATAAGCATGACGAGGTAGTGTATTTATGTTGGTTGGTGTTGCCTTCACAGCCACATTCTCAAAACAGTAGAGAAAAACAAATCAAAAATCCAGAAGGTTGGGAGGAGAGAAGTAAGATGGGGTGAAGGAGGGTGTGAAGCAGAGAATTCAGCACGTGGCAGCGATAACACGCTGCACTCTGTAGGAGAAACTCCCTTCCTTGCCATGCTCCAACTGACTCACCCCTGACATGGCAGAAATGTGCAGATAAAAGAGACTTCTGAAGGGAGAATGTGGGAGGGAAGAGCAGTTTATATAGGGAGGACTGAAAAACTGCTGAGCTTACACTGAAGCAAAAAACATCTGCCATTACAGTCAGCATTATGGGATGTCAGTCAAATGCAATGCTGAGAATACTCATCTTGTCAAGAAGATTCAGTCTTCTTTTAAACACTGATAACAAAAATGAAGCATTTAAAAAGTGCTGTGGGCAAAATATTTTTGAAACAATCTATTTTTGACATTTGATTTAATTTTAAGATACACATTTCATTCCAACTGCCATAGTAGGAAGTAATTTTTCATTTGGTAAACAAATGATTTGCTAAACTAATGCTACTCAATTATAAAAATGTTTCTACAAAGATAGTGAAAAATTGAGGTGAAGAAGGAGTTACGGACGTAAATACTACCTTGACTCTAGAGGAAAGAGGTAGAGTGACCAGGTGTCCCTCTGTCGACACCAATCCGGCTGTTTCCTCTCCAGCCAGCGGACCAGCCTTGCAAACCGACCCTGGAGCAAGCAGCAAGTGCAAAACACATTCATTACTCATGTGTTAATAATTTAATGGATGCACATTATGGACAACAAACGTTCTCCACTGATTGAATACTTGAATTAGATGATTATCACAACACTGTTTCATAGATAAGATTGGAAAAAGGTTAGTCATAAACAGTCCCCCTCAGGTCAAACACAAAGACATAAGACAGGGCTGCCCAATGTCTTTGTGAACTGTCATTATTTACTGATACATATCTCAGCTGGCTACAGACAAGAGGCAGGGTGCACCCAAAATGAGAAGCCAACTTATAGCAGGGCCACACATAGAGGCAAACAACCACTCATGCACACACACACATCTACGGACAGTTTAGACTGACCTATTCAGCTAAGCTGCATGTTTTAGTTGGTAGAAAGAAGTCTGAGAACCCGAAGAGAACTCACACAGAAATGGAGAGGAAAATACGAAAGGATTGAACCAAGAACCTTCCTGCTGTGAGACAACAACACTACCCACTGTGCTACCCTACTGTGACTATTAAAGACAAAACTAGGTGTGCTCACATGTACTTAAAACAAGCTACAAATCCAAGCACACGTGAACCCAGACTGACCAGGGTGGCCTCCTCTTCTGCATTTTCATCTTCAGTGTTGTCCTCCAGAGAGACGTGTGTGGGTCCGAGGCCTGAAGGAGATCCCTTCCCGTTACAGTCTCTGTGTTCCAGTGACCGAAGGTGGCCGAGTGAAGGAGGCCTGGAGCTGTGCATACTTGCTGAGCGGTAAAGGTATGGCACCTACAAATGAGGAAACTGCTATAACTTTGAAGATTTGAGACTGTGTGGTATTTATATACTGTGTATGAGCAAGTACGGATTTATTACATTATGATTGGGCTATACAACTCTATAGAGAATACAAACATGGTGGAAGAGTTGGGTTGGACTGATAAATTGTCCTTACAATACTTTACAGTAATCTCATCTGTGATGGAAAGCAAGATCATTCTCTCATGTATCCATGAAAGCTGGTTTATTTTCCTGATAAGAAAGCCTCTCTAACGGACTTTCATGGCACACCCTTTAGATGACATAAGCTGGTAAATTTAACCGATGTTCTGTAGAAGGTGTAATAGGTCCAAAGAATCAGGCTTCAACATGTTTAAAATGTGCTTTCAGATCCCCTTCCGTATCTGATTTTTAGGGCTGACTGTCAACACTGTTTTTAGAAAATGTCCAAATGGGATCTTGCTCTGTTTAGACCGCGCCACATTAATGGCCGATCTGACAGGTTGCCATGCATGCTGTAGCATGCATTGGTTCTTCAGTCACATAAAGTGACATCACGGACAGTCAAAACCGTTCGCTGTGTTTGGAGCTGTTAAGACTGAGATGCCTCTGTCCGAATGCGATTTGAAACTACCTCCACAAAGGGATTTCAATCCGTCTTGCAAAGATTTTCATGTAGTATGTGACTGTTCATACCATAACAGAGACATCTGTTTTCAATCTGGATGGGCTAAAAATCAGACTTTGGCTGTCCATCTGAACGCAACCATAGTTACACAAGGGGAAATTCCAAATTTTGCACCAATGTACAGTAATTTCTATCCGTATAGCACTTCAACTCAAATGTCAAACAGCTCTAATGACAAATACCTCAAAGTTAGAATCTGATGGATACAAAGCACCTACCTGTAGCAGAGCATCAGGAGGCAAATCCATGGAGCTCCGAGTTTCTGCTGACTCCATCCTCCGGTGTCGGGCCACTCTCTGGGGCTGGGACATAGAATCAGTCCTGGTCAGCGAGGCGTCATCATCCTCCATTAACTCCTCTCCACCTTCACCTCCACCTTCCCCATCTTCTGAGCTCGATCCACCCTCCCCAGAGAGGAGTGACTGTCGCTCCCCAGACTGTCGCTTCTGGCGTTTGACAGATGGAACACGACCCAGGCTGTTCCAACTGGACCGCCTGCTGGTCTGGCCACTCCCGGAGCTCCAAGGAGTATGGGGAGAGGAGCTCCTAATGCTGGTCTGGGGCCGGAGTGCAAGAGGAGGAAAGAGAAGGAGAGGCAAAAAGAAAAATTAATGTAACAGTCTTTGAACTGGAGGAATGCTTTTCTTCCGTGGGCATGAGCAACGTTGGATTCTCTAATATGTTAATTGAGCAGAGATTTGTTCTGACAAATAGAGAATCAAACACAGAGATCTGGCCTATTTTTTCGTCATTGCTTCATCCTGATCATGAGTTTGTCAAACCAGTGGCAGTGATAACAGTATTTGTTGAACCCTAGGTCGCATTAACTGTCGTCAATTGTAATGGAATCCACAAATCAGTAGTACCAACTGGCAGTGGGAATTTGTTGGCACTTATCCATTCACAATGGTAATGTAAGCTTTCTGACATTATAACAATTAGCATTTGATAGATGTGAGAATAAAAATACAAACCGGCGATTTGTCGTAGCAGGCTGGCTCTATAGAGACATTGCTGCCTCGGCGGGTCTCATAGCCAACAATGGGGTCACCTCCAACAGGCAACTTGGGTACGGGCATTGGTGTGGCGGCCGTGTGAGTAATCAGAGGTGGCGTCAAGTTGGTCTTCAGGTCCACGTGACCATTTACAGGCACTACTAGGGAGAGATAAAAAAGAATGACATCAATGAACAAAATGGAAAGAAATAAAAAAGATGATAAAAATAGCATCCTAGAGAAAAGCAGTACCGTACAGTTAAAAATGTATGTATCATAATGTCACTAAGCAATATAAACATTATAGCAGGGCGTGTATCTTGTGGGTTACGTGGGAGAGGAGATTATGTATGGCAGAAGCACAAACACATGACACACAGAGCACAATGCAACTTTAATAATTTTAATTCATTTGCCTTCCAACTTTTATCCAAGGTCTCGAAGATGCATATGAGTCTCTTCCAGCTATGTAAGCAGTTTTATACTGAGAATCTGAAGAGGCTGAAGGGGAGATAATACAGTACATTTGGGAGTTGTACTCCATACAGTAGTGTTTCCTTTGGGCTTTTGGGTCTGGACGAACAGCAATTAGATAGGACTAGCGGGAACCCGTGGAAATTCCACGATAAAACAATAATATCACACTTCATACCAAACATATGAAAACAAATGTACTGGTATTATAAACCAAGTGCATCCATCACAGAGTTCTCCCACCAGAGTTCTCCCAAACAGCCGGTTTTAACTCTGTCCATTCTGTGTGGACATGTAGACTGGGTCACACACACTAACGTCACAGAGGTTTTCGCCCCCCGGATAGAAAAAGTTTTGGTTACAGCATCCACATGACAACACAGACCCGAAGTTTTCAAAAAACTCTGTGTTTTCGTCCTGGATATCTGCGTTGTCGTGTGGACGAAAAGCATGACCGCAACAAAAAGCCTCGCTGCCCGATGCCTTACGCCATATTGTTCACGTGATTCCTTCTGGCAGACGCGCCGTGATTGGTTGGGTAGCGTGATTGGTTGGGCGCTTGATTGACATGTAGTTAATTGATTGACAGGTGGAGTTAAAACGTGACACTGTGAGGTTTTCAAGTGAGCTTATTCAAATATATAGGTGGGGATGGGAACTAGCATATGAAGAATGATGGATTAAGTTGCTGTAGTGGTATGATGCCTTGCAGTGAGTCCATCAGGCATGTGCTAACCCAGAAAAGCCAGGGGAAAAAAGGCTTAGAGGAGTCAACCCCAGACAGGTTGGGTAAAGTATTCAGTGCTTTCAACCTAACCTAATGCTTTTTTACATGCACTCAGAAAAAGCACAGGCTGTAGTCTCTAGAGATCTAATAGTGCCTAGCAATTAACTAAAACAACCCCCCACAGATGGTTGAAGTTTTTGCCAAGTTTGCAATGAGGGCTTTGATAAATCACAGAGGGATCAATTCTTTGCATCTCTCACTATGGAAGCAGAGTGCAGGAATGAAATAGGTGACACCTGTTTAGGTGGAGTTCACCTGTACGACTCACCTGCTGAGGCTGATAAGTCCTTCTTGCTGCCGTTAACGTCCTCCATACTTCGTGCACAGGAATCGATCTCCGAGCCTGGTTTAGACGCATCGCCCTTCAAATACGAAAAGACACCAAGTGTTAGATGGAGACACCTGTGCATGTCTGTTTCTGGCAATGCTGACACTAATCTAGTGGTTTGAAGGTGTTTTCAACCATTTTTATATATGTCCTAGTATCACATCAATGACTTCATACTAGTCACAAGAGGCTGTACATAAAGTTGTGATCACCCGATCAAAGAGTTCAAAGATTGAGGCTGTGAAAAAGTAACTGTCAAATGTTTGAGAAGTGAAATGAAAGTGAAATCAGTTTCCACTGTGACGAACAAAGTGAGGAAATGGAAGACCACAGGGACAGTTGTAGTTAAGGCCCGGAGTGGCAGGCCAAGAAACATCTCTGATAAGTAGAGGTGAAGGATGGTGAGAACGTTCAAACTCAACCCACAGACCAGCTCCAAAGACCTTCAACATGATCTTACTGCAGACGGTGTCACTATGATCGTTTCAACTATTCAACGCACTTTGCACAAGGAGATGCTGTATGAAAGAGTAATGCGGCAGAAGCCTTTTCTACGCACATGCCACAGAGTCGCTTGAGGTATGCTAAAGCACATTCTGACAAGCCAGTTTCATTTTGGAATGAGGTGCCGTGGACTGATGAATGTAAATTTGAGTTATTTGGATATAACAAGGGGCGGTACGCATGGCTGAAGAACAACACAGCGTTCCAAGACAAACACTTGCTACCCACAGTAAAATTTGGTGGTGGTTCCATCACGCTGTGGGGCTGTGTGGCCAGTGAAGGTACTGGCAATCTTGTTGAAGGTCGCATGGATTCCAGTCAGTATCAGCAGATTCAATGTTCAAAGATCTGTGACAAAGTTGAAGTTGCGCCGGGGCTGGATACTTCAAAACGACAACGACCCTAAACACTGCTTAAACTCTACTAAGGCATTCATGTAGAGGAACAACTACAACATTCTGGAATCGCCATCTCAGTCCCCAGACCTGAATATTATTGAAAATCGGTGGTGTGATTTTAAGCGAGCTATTCATGCTCGGAAACCATCATACCTGACTGAACTGGAGATGATTTGTAAAGAAGAATGGTCAAAAATACCTTCAACCAGAATCCAGACCCTCATTGGAAGCTATAGGAAGCTTTTAGAGGTTATTGTTTCTGTAAAAGGAGGATCTAGTAAATATTGATGTAATTTTTCTGTTGTGATGCCCAGATTTATGTACCTGCCTACTTTTGTTTAAGTAATTATTGCACACTTTCTGTTAATCCTATAAACTTGATTTCACTTCTCAATCATCAATGTGTTTGTCTGCTATATGATGTATTTAACTGAAGTTGCTGATCCGAACAACCAGTGATTTATAACGGAAAATCAGAACATGATCAGGGGTGCCCAAACTTTTTCATAACACTGTATTTACACGTTCAATTATCTTGTTCAAGTCAATGTGATCATGATCGTATAATCTACATCCATATTCCATCACAGGTCACGGGACTACTGCATCCTATCTCATCTTGCTATGGGTACGAGGTGGGATACACCCCAAATGAGATGCCAGCTCATCACATGTCCACATGAACTCTGAACAACACTCAAGCATAATCTCACACCTACGGACAATTGCGTGTGGCCAATTCACCTACAATGCATGTTTTTGGTGGTGGGAGAAAGCCGGAGAACCTAGAGGCAACACAGACACATGGAAAACATACACACTCTGCACAGAAAGGAACCGGCCTTTCTTGCTGTTAACCGTGATAATACTGAGCCACTGTGCCACCCATGTTTAATTTACAGTATATCCTGATAATCCAGTCATGTCGGTGATCTTTTTGCTTGGAATGGATTCACACAAATATTTTTATGACAATTTTACTATAATATGTAAATTGTCTCTGTTGCTAGAGAGACAAAATGACCAGAGACAAGTTCTCCGTGTGCTAATGATTCTGAGTTGGACACTAAACTGATCATACATCCACCACCACACAGACAAACACAGCACACAGCTTCAATAAAATACACCTGACATATTACAAAAATGTTCCAACCACAACAACAGCTTCTCTCCCACAGGGCTCATCAACCCAGACATAATCAATTGCAAGGGACATCTGTGATAGGATGAACTCAGGGGGGCATTAGCATTTAACAGTATGGGTGTCCTCCACCTCCCCGTGCCAGGTGGGGAGGAAGAGGAGAGAGGATGGCAGCTGCCTTCTTGGTTTTGGTTTTGGTTCCGTCTGATCAGCGACCAGTTAGGATCCTGTTTGTGCAGAAGCCTGTCGTCAGTGTAAAGGGTGGTGCGACAAAGTTTACTCCGACAGTGTGTGAACTTCTGTGAGTAGTGTAGTTTATCTGTTGAGAACAGCGTTGACCAAAGAAAAACAACCACATCAGGATTCCGTGTAGATTGGGTGACAATCACGCTGCTGTGGGGCCGATTTTAGATTAAAATAACTATGAAGAGAACAGAATTGACTTTTTTAGTGGCTGTTTAACTCAAAAGAAAGTCATTGTGATGACTCATGTTGGCAAATAGGGGTTCAAAACCATCCGACAATAAAATAACATACTTAGCATGATAAAAAACAGCAATAACCACTTGGTGAGTTCCATGACCAGTCTGAAGCTGAAATGTAACAAATAATAAAATCCCTCACACTTAATGTCAGAGCAGTTGGGACTCAAGACAGAGCAGTGTTCATAAAGAATGAAAGAAAATGACAACTGTTATTTTTTTTTTTGTTCGAATTCACCTTCATACGGAGCCCCTAAGGTGACATGGAGAAAAAAATCCCCAAACTTGTTGTGCAATGGACAGGTTTAATGTCAGGCAATATTTTCACAGACTTTAAGGACTAAATACAACAAAATAAAATGATTAAACCAGCAAAAAAATATTATTATAAATATAATAATAAAAGTTAATTCAATATGTATCAACTTTATTAGCAGCGACAATATTTTTTTTGGTGGTCTTGCCAGTTTGGGAGTTTCAGTTTAACAGTTATGTATTCTGTGTTAGCTGCCAGAGCAGCCCCTTAAAACGGCAATAATGTAAGTTCTGTATTTTTTCTGTGCAGCCCAGAACCAACTGACTCACAAACTGGTATAGATCTGCAGCCGGGGGGTTGTGGACCACTGTAGTAAAAGATATAGGTAGGAATTTTTTAAATAGCGTAAATTTATCTATTCACTTTTTAGCTACAAACTCCTTCATAGTATGGCACGCGCAATTAAAGGTCACTTTTCAAGGTGAATATATTGAGTTAGTAAAATAACATCTAATAAATATATTTGGCCATAATGGAACACTTACTTTTAAGTACGCATCCCTTTAAGGTGAGCAGTATAATAACATTTTTACAGTGAACCCGGTTTAAGTACAGTTAGAGTGTTTTATCTTGACAACCGAACAACAAACCAAGACTTTTGCTTTTAATGTCCCAGTAAAGGTAAGACATGTGTATCATGACATAATGTGACTAAGTAGATTTTCATGCAATTATTTGCTTAAATTGAAAATAATTATTTAAAATGTATAGAATGAATATAACATAAAAAGAATTGAATATACTGAAGCTATTACTTACATTACTTTTTACTCCTGGTCTAAGCAGCATGATGTAAATGATGCCTTTAGGAACTAATAATGACATATTGCTATTAGTAGACAATTTAGTCCGCTGTACTCTTCTAGCCTGGTCTGACATGAGCAGAAGGAGCATATAACTGCAGGTAGAACCAGCAGGTCAACAGCGAGTAGATCCAACAGTACAGCTCTGACCAATTATGTCAAAAATGTGAGATGACCTAATCCAATGATTGTCAGACAAGCAGAGGACAATTTAGAAATCCACAGTCGGCTGGCAGCTGAGATGAAGCCAGAGTAATTTCTCTGTAGCTGTTCTCTGACTCCTTTTCCCTCTTTTTTTTTTTTTAACCCTTTTCCTCACTAATACAAATTGTTATGCAGACGCTAATTAATATATTAGCTGTCAGACATCAAATCCTTTAAAACCAACAAGGGTGAATTAAAATAAGTCCCTGCACATGAGGGGAAGAATAAATAAATGTGACCGGAAGGAGGAGCAATCACCACTTTAATGGTTTTGGTGACTATCAGATTATAACAGGATAATATTTCTTTATTATCCCTAATTGTACATGACTGGTTGTGCTAGGTATACCTGCATACTCTTTGTGAACATTTAAGATAATGTCAATAAGTAAAATTGTTCTCACAATGCATTAGAGGCTTCACTAGAGCTTGGTTATATCCTGTCACCCTAATTTAGGCCTGGAGGTGAGGAGCAAGAGATGGGCCAGACCAGTCCTGCTGCTGATACCAAATATCAGAGACACACAGGGGACCTCAATCACACACTCACAAAGTGTGTAAATAAGAGTCAGGAGGTGGAATTTGATATTATCTAATTTTGTGTGCATGTGTGTGTGTGTGTGTGTGTGTGTGTGTGTGTGTGTGTGTGTGTGTGTGTGTGTTAGTACATTATGTGTTTGTGTACATCCATCAAAATTGTGTCCTGCTACAGCTGCATTTCTCATCAGTCCGTATTTAAATTGGGTATCTCGCCATTACAGATATGAAGACCAAACTATACCAAGATTGAAGTTAAATTATTTCATGAAATTGCAATTTAATTTTCCATTCTTGCGCACTGATTAGTATCTACTTCTTATTTCAAAATCCCTAACGTGTATAATGTGAGGTTATACATAGTGGACTGGCAGGCTTAGATAAAATTCTGTCCTAAACACAACGACATCGCCAACATGCTAAGTTGACAAGATTCAAACTTTACCATGCTCGTCATTTGGAGCATTTGGTTGAGCTTTAATGTGGATTTTCCTTTTAGGAAAGAACAAATAAAGAAAACACACACCACAAACGAATGCAAAAGCTGAAGGACTTTGATATTTTTCCTGAACTCTGACTAACCACTCATAACTGTGGTTAGTTCCAGGGCTGGAAGCATCATGCAGGAAGTTGATTAGAGGACTTAAAGATGATGTGACATCTTCTTTGTGAGCCACGTTGGAGTTGTGGTATTTTCTGCAGCCATTCTGCATCACTGCATTTGTAATGCAGAGTTAAAAAACATAGGCATTATGCTGCTGATGGGCTGTTTCAATCAGCTCACTTACAAAAAAAACAAAAAAAAAACCCTGCAAACTTTTATTTCTGATGGCACTACTATAATGCTGCACAAAAGATTTTAGGCTTGCACATCACATTAACATAGAATTGAACACGCATCTTTCCAACGGCACAGCAACACACCATCATTGCCAGCCTATCAACTTCCTGTTTTCCTTAAAACTCCATTATTTTACTTCTGTCATGCTGCTGTACTAAGCATGACAGTACTAAGCGTGCCCTTCATCTCCACATCACCACCAAGTGTTCAAACTACTTCACCAGTCATCAGTTTCACCAGGTTCATCGGCCGCCAACACCACCAGCATCTGGACTACAAAGGGGGATGGATATGTTGCCATTCCTCAGGACAGATGTCCTTAATATCTTTCCTCCCTAAGAGTCTAAACACCAAAAGTCTTATGACATACTTTTATCACATGTAATAATAAAGGTAATAAACACCAGTTGAGCAACTGATCTCCCCTGACTGAATAACGATGATACTCATCTACAGTGGTTATGCTGGAGAAACTGGAAATAGTCAATTTGTACAAAGTTATATCAGACTCCAAAAGTGCTCTAACTTAACCTAAACAGAATCTGGCAACAATCAGTAGCTTTTGTTGGGTGCCAGGGTAATGATTACATATTTAAAAGTCAATGACTTGATGCCAAGCACAATGCGAGATTGAAGTTGTAACTTATTTTCCCCCTACCATTTTTATGTGCACAGGCTTATGCATCAAAGAAAAAGACATTTTTCACACAATTACTCATGTTTTGTACTTAGAATTCATTTAGCAGAGTTTGATATTCATTCAAACCTTGAAAAAACTCCAAATGCAAGCTGCCTGATACTGTCAGTGAACTACCCAAGTGAGAAGAATCATGAACAAGACATTTTGCAGAAAATATCCAAAAGCTTTTAAAATAATTTGTTGAACAGAACAGTGTTATTTTATTTCATTTTTTTCATATAGAGGAGCTCTTTAAGATGGTCGTAGTAGAATCTATTTAAAATGTGCATTAGTACATTTGACAAATGAACCTGCTGGCTTGTTAATCAGGGGTAATGCAAAAAGCAAGATTAAGAGCAGGAAAACTGACCCGCATGCACTCCAAATTATCGCTACTGTTGTACATACAGTCATTAATAAGTAGAGGGCGACCTCTAAGCTGTAGCTGATTGGAGGTCTGACACATAACTTTGGGCCTCTGTTGGAAAGGATGAGGAGAATGGGTGGAGAGGAAGGGCAGAGGGGAGGATGAGGAATGTAGCTGGTCAATAGAACAGGAGGGTGGGGGTGGGGTGGGGGGGCAGAGTTGCAGTGCTTTACATACCCCTGAGTCTACAGGCAGCTGAATGACACTCAGCTGGGCATGCAACTCCTCCCGCTTGGACACTTCCTATATTAGAAGTGTGAGGAGCAGCCGGACAGGAAAGGGAAGCACACACGGGAAAAGAGTCACAGAGGTAAGAGGATCGACCACGGGTAGTTAAAGGAGAGTCAGCCTGTGTGACTTCAACTTAACCATGCAACAGAACACATCAGAGCATTAGTTCACATCACACCAAACTTGAGCTGCATACGTTTAGTTCAACTTAAACTGTGTGAAAGCATGACAAGTCATTGCATTAAAGCATAGAAATAAAGTGTGCATCCATAAAGTGTGCATTGATGTTTTATGGAAATCATTGGATCAGGAAATAGCAATGAATATAATCTGAACAATGTTGCAGTATTAGACTGAGACTAGCATGGAATGCATTTTTCATTTCACAGTCTGTGGTGCAATGAAGAAGAAAAGGACTTTTATTACTCTGCTGTTAGTACAGTAAAAGATTGGTCTGGTTGCACTCTCTGCAGCAGATATTCACACCATAGCAACCTGAGTGAGGGAACCCACAAGAGAGAGAAGATGGATAACAGGATGAGTGTTGAGGAAATGAGGAGGATGCAGGATAGATTTAAATCAAGGAAATAAAAGCTGGCGGGGCACACTGAGAAACACCTACATAACATGATTTCACTCTAGCTTATGCCCAGAGCAATATAAATATAAGTAATGCATTGTTTCTGCATGGCTGTGTGTATCTTGGCTCCGCATCTATACATCTCTCTTGGTTTAGCTCACATCCTTCTTGAGCCCGTTGCCTAGCAACCCTGACATGGAGAAAGTTTGGCTGACTAAAAATAAACTTTGTGTTTGCAAGAAAAGATGCTAGGATGAAAAAGCAAAGAAGAGAATTAACCTGTTACAGTTAGGTGACGATAGAAGAGAGCAGAGGTGGAGAACAGAACACAGGCTACTGTGTGTGTGTGTGTGTGTGTGTGTGTGTGTGTGTGTGTGTGTGTGTGTGTGTGTGTGTGTGTGTGTGTGTGTGTGTGTGTGTGTGTGTGTTAGTGTTTTCCATAATTAGTTTCGATAATTTAGTTTTCTATAATCCTTTGTATATCGCATGGTTGAGAGGGGTGGAACTTAGTCCAGCACCCAACGTGCTATTAAATAACATATTTGGTTAGTTATGATTAACTAAATCAACCTCCTCTGACCATAATTAACTGTTGAGATGAAAAAGCATAGGACATAGGACCTAAAGCATAGGACCTACAGTATAGGACAGTATAGGACCTACTGTCCTAGACTGTATTACTTTTTACCTCTGCTTTTGAGATCCTCTAACTTCTTATGACTGCTGAATGCTTTACTCTATTTACCAGTGAGTTGTCAGACAGGTCAGGTGTGTGTATGATTTTGGATTATTTTGGATTGAACAGACAAGAGGTAGCTTTTTTCACAAAAAACAAAAATAAATAAATAAATAAAGGATTGTCATCGATGTAGAGATCAAACTGCAAAACACTTACTTAGGGTATCATTGGAGACAGGAAATCTTTCTCTGACTACGTACAGAAAGTACATTTCTGAACAAGAGCAGTAGTGTGATTTATTACTAATATGCAAATTTGATCTTGGCTATGCAATGTCTGCATATAATAGTGGGAGCCCATCCTGCTAAAGTTAGTATGTATAGCTTAGAAACTCTAGGGCTGCTGGTATAATATCTTTCACAATGGTAAAACATTGTGAACATTTGCAATTCAATATTTGGCTCTCACATTTTTTTTTAACAAAAAAGAATTCAAGGAGTTAATAGGAATGGGTTAATTTAATTCCTAGCCTGCAAATGAATTCTTATCTTTAGAAGCTTGGACTTAATATGATACTCAAGCTTGATTTTTGTTCATCAGATTAACACAATGACGGAAGAACCCCTTTTTACCGTTCTGTCCTTTCTTCCAAAGAAAATGAGCAATCAAAACACAGGCTATTTCAGCCTTTTAAGATACAGTGTAGAGAATAAGAACACAGAAAACAAGTTTGTGGGGATATAATCTAATTGTTTATTACTTTAACTTAATCTGTTTGTCTGTTGTAAATGTATGTATATAGGCAGTGAATGGGATGGCTGAGGAGAGGAGTGAGGTCAATTAAATAACTTCAGCTTCTCCTCTCCCTGTAGACCCTAAAACAATCCCAGCTGCTGTCTCTTAAAAACTGCATCTCACCTTCTTCACTCTCTTTTCCTGTCTTGTGTTTCTCTGTCTCAGAGTCAAGTTTCAAACATAATGCACAAGTAAGACTGGGCCACATGATAAGAAGGTATGTGAGCTCGAGGCTGATGTAACAGGGGGTGTCAGAGCTGTGGGTTGATGCACAGTCTAGTGCAGCAGAAATAGTTTTCCTATGATGTACTTTATGGCATGGCTGCATTGGCAAATGAGTAGAACAATAATGAGGATGACTGCTGAGATAGTGGGAAAGAGTAGGAGGAGAAGAGGCTGACAGTGAGTTGAAGATGAAAAGGAGCGGAAAATAAAATACAGCAAATGGTGCGTTCTTATGTCCTTACTTAACCTGCTGCAGAGAGTGCAACGAAAGGTGCAGGTTAATGTTAATGAGCTGTTATGAATTTGCTTTGTGAAACTGTGTGAATATTTAACATATTTTTTTTACACATGCAAGCAAAAAAAACCCCACATTCAATATTTTGGGCTTGTCTTTCAGCATCGTAAACTAATAAAACTATCAAAACTATATTAATCGTACTTTCTAATCCTCTTAAAACCCTATACAAAAATTATTTGCGTTAAAATTTGGATGTGACTCAGATTGTGCTAGCCTGAAAATAAAGAATCAAGTATTTTAAACATGTACTGTATGTCCAGAAGTGTTACCTCTGTCTGGAAACCCTCGACCAAGATGGCCACCAGCAAGTTAAACAGGACATAGTTGCCGAAGGTCATGAGTGCGATGAAATAGAGGGCAGCTACAGGAGAGGTGGAGGCCATGCCGTTATATAACACCTTGTTCCAGTCCTCCTGGGTCAGGATCTGTCGGAGAGGAGAGCAAAAGCACATTATTGCTCTAGTAGTTACTTAATAATTTTATAATGGTGTCGTCCCCGTGGGTTTGCGTTACACTTGCATTTCTCCATACTAATCACAATGCTAATAGCATTGATAATAGAGATGTTTTCAAATGAATGAATGTTTGTCAGGCTGATGTTTCTGGATGTAAACTTCTCCAAGTCTAGAACAGAGCAGCTGGCATTAGCCTGAACTCTGTTAGCAGATACATAAATATGATGTCTGTGGATATTGTGTAAGAGCTTTATATATAATAAAGGTATGATAAAAGTGATAAATGATGATAAAAGTAATTTGATTGATAAAAGTATCGTATGACCCTTCACACAATTATTTAATTGATGGGCTGCTCATTGGCTCCTTTGACAGTAAGTATGGATTAGAATGCTACGTAATATCAGAGGTTTCTATTCATGGACTTTTATTCTGATGGAGCCCCAGTCAAACTGCTTCCACAGATCCATAAACATTAACAGGCCTGGAGCCTCATCAAAGTCAGTAATTGATTATCATATAATGACGTGGTTTGGGGAACAGTAGCATATGGTCAGTTTAGTGATATTTGAGATGCCATGGTTTAATAGTTGTTATCTCCTTTGAATGTCAACGACTGAAAAGCTTTCATGACAGTAATGAATGTATTGTGAAAGCAGAGAGGTTTGTGCAAACCCTGTGCATGGAGACGAGTTTTACACAGAGTTATAAATGGTTAGTGTATCAAGGGTGATAAATATCCAGCAGGAGGATCTGCACAATTGGAGGATGGGTGTTTTCATAAAGAGCCATTATTAAAATACAGTAATCCCTCGCTTATTCGTGCTTCAAGATACACGGCTTCACTACATGGCGGATTTTTAGTAGGTAGTCACGTGATACCATACGCGCATGCTATTGGCTGACAGCATTCATGTGTGCGCTGTGCTCCGACTCACAGCTCCTCCTGAAACTTTTCTTTGATACAAAATTGCATTAAACAGTCTATAAGAGTGTGGGAGGGTTCATAAACGTTTAAATTACCGTAAATAATAAAATAAATAGTTTGTCGCCATATCGCAGAACGCATTAACAGCAAGTAACAAGGAATTACTTTATTGCATTAATTCATCTATCCACTTTCTTGGAGACATGATAATCACACTCGTAATGTCTACAAGAACCCTTGTTAGTCACGGTTCTGCCTATCCCGGTAAGCTACAGGTGAAAGGTAGATTACAACCCAGATGAGACGACAGCTCATCGCAGGTCCATACCAAAGACAAACAACCACTCACATACAGTACATACACATGCACACCTATGGACAATTTGATGTGACCAGTTCACCTAAATTGCATGTTTTTTGAGGTGGGAGGGAGCTTGAGAACCCAGAGAGAACCCACACAGACAGGGGGAGAACGTACAAACTCCGGACAGAGAGGAATCTTCTTGCTGTGAGGTAACAGTGCTACCAACTGCACTACCACACTGCTCTGAAATGAATCCAAGCCGACATAATAGAAACAGGCCTTCCCAACCAATGTAAGGTCGTGAGAAAATTAGATGACTGGAAGAAAACGAACGAGAGATATAAATTCAAAATTCAGTTAAGAAGAAAGGGGGTATGGGAATAAGGATGAATATTTAATTTGATGTATTTTATTTATTCAGTAGGAAAATGTCTGTTCAGCCTCAGAATGGGGACAGCTTCAGTCAGCATCAATGAAGGAGGAAGACTTGTTTGTTAGCTTGGGGGCAAGTTGGTGGCTGTGGATAAATCACACAGGAAGTTAGAGCCCTCAGATGGTAGAAAAGCTTGCATACCTTTAGGTCATCAACCTACCGCTGACTTGTTCGTTTATCACAGATTGTCAAGTGAGGATAAACGCTGCAGCTAAATTGGCCATAACAGTGTTAAGGGAGAGGCAGGCCTCGTTTTGCTTTGACTTACCTGGAACACAGTCACTATGGCCCAGAGAAGAGAGTCAAAGTTCTTTCTGTCTGGCAGGGTGTCTCCATCCCTCTCAGAACCGAACTTACAACCAAACAGATGCATTCCCAGTATACTGACAAAGAAGAAACAGGAAGAACAGTTAACAGCAAGCCAAAAGATCACGTTTATAATGTTATACTACACTGATCAAACCTCTTTTTCTGGAAATAGTTGTTACCTATATCAAACAGTGTTGGTAATCACCTCTGACTAAGCATTATACAAAAAAATAACGTGAAGCATTTTTCTTCTGCAACATGCTGACACTTATTTTATGACCACAATAACTTTAAAGATAAAAAATTTATGGAGTGCTGTCAGTCGTTTCATTAGTCATCAGTTTAGCAACAGATGGTCCATAATGCACTGGGGCAGAACAGGAGAGAGAATGATGTGCTAGTAGTGCCAGGTTAAGTTCAGCACCATGGAGAGCGCCGCAACCCAGGGCAATAACAAAATATGTGAATTATGAAGTGCTCATTAAAATAAATGAAGATCACTGCCAGTACAAAATAATGGAAAGATGTTTCCGCTATTAAGGTAATTAAAGGAATCAATCAAAAATACCTAGGATCATTACAAGAGAAGAAGATGAGTGAGAAGGTGGAACTTGACCTATCCAAGTACAAATAACAGAAGATGCTGAAAAACAAGTAGCTTAAATGTACACCAAGTCAACACAATACATTTTCTGACTGCTGCAAAGCTTAGCTTGTTGTTTATTTGACAAAATTGTGTTATCAAAAAAGATTTGTGATATTGCAGAGAAACAGTATGTCGCTGCAGTCGTTTCATGTAAAATTCAGACAGAATGCATGTAAATATACTGTATTTCCCAAAATGGTAAAGATTTTCCTTCAGTTGAAAAAATAGTATTTTAGAATCCATTGCCAAGTATAAATGCAAGCAGAATGAGGGGAATTTGAAAAAAATAAAATAAAAATGAGAGAAAAGAAATTCTTCACACCATGAAGACAATGATAGAATTAGACAAGAAGTTATTGAAGTTGTCGCTGTTAATTACGAATCTTGCTAAATGTTTATCTGAGAAAATGTTTTCAACACAAACAAATTTTCTCAATGTTAAAAGATCAAAAGGCATCTGATTATCAAGGAAACGCAAACACACAAAGATCACTGCTTCATTTAGCGAAAGATTTAATCGGGGGCGTTATTTTTATGAACCAGCAGTGACTCTGCACCGCAGTCTTTCTTTTATTCACCGACACTGAAGCTCAGCTGGAGCTGAGGGATCGATGAACGTGTCTCCACTGTGCCGACCTGGCAACACTTCACTCAAATCAAGGCCTGTTTATCTATGCATACACAAGTCACTTGGAAACTTGGATGCATGTGATTGTGTGTTTTGAAGTACATATGCGTCCTCACATACATGCAATCACACACGCAAAAGACGCACAGACACAAGTTCCTGAAATGACGTGGGATGTGCTCAGATACATCTAGCGCACACACACACACACACGCACACACGCACACGCACGCACACATTCTCCTATCTGTCTCGCAGCTGTCTGACAAGTATGTAACACAAATGACTCCCACTATTTAAGATCGATTGTGTGTTTGACTGATTACTTGTTACAGTCAGATTTGATCTACATATTTGTTAGCATCAGACTCCAGGAGTAAACTAATGAAGAACACACTGCAAATCTGAGTGTGAACGGGTTTTAACTGTTATTCCACAACATTTCTATTTCCATTCCATCTTTACTTTGACGACTAGGTGATTTGTTTGTTAAAATGTTCACACAGATCATTTCACTGGTCTCCACATTCTAACTAAACTGAATAATCTTGGCTAATAAAACCGTCTATTACAGGTCAGTAATTTATATCAGAGGCTGGCATCTCCTTGCAACCCATATTACTTCCAGAAGGAGTGATATTGTGACTGAATAATTTCAGTTTAACTCAAACTTTTCCTGATTCAACTTTCTTTGATGTCTTTCCTCCATTCGTGAGAGGAACAAGACGGATTGTCCATTTCTTTAAAAGATCAATAGAATCTGCCCAGAATGCAACAAGCAGCAAGGTCACTTCCTCTCCCTCTGACTACCTGAAAATGAAGATGAAGAGCATGAGCAGCATGCAGAATGTGGCCACGTTGTCCATGGTCTTCATCAGCACCACCAGCTGCCTCTGGAGAGCCGGCATGAAACGGACGAGCTTCAGCACCCGCATCAGTCGGAATGTCCTCAGCACCGACAGACCTCCACCCTGCTGGCCCACGATCTCCCACACACTGTCCGAAAGGAGACACATGTACAGTCAGACAAAAGATATACTGCATGTGGTATAAATAAACACACATATGCAAATATTATGATCTAATTTAAATGTACTAATGTCTGCTTGTCATCGCATACATCATAGAGAAACATATGCATAATCAGTACTACATCTGTGAAGTGTTGCTTTGCATTCAATGATGTTCTTTCCTGAGGCCGAATCATTGATTCTCCTTTCTACAGCAGATGGGATCATTTTCATTGAATGAGTTCAGGCTATTGTTGCAGTGAAGCAACTTTTCTTCAGAAATAATAAACTTGTATAGCAGTCAAATGCCCGGGTAGCACCAACACAAGTGTTCATGTTGTAACTAGTGTAATTTGCATAATAATTATTAATAATTTGGTGTTTTAGGATAAGGATAAGAACCTGAAAGGCCCTGAACAACAATCTAGTAACTGTATATTCATGCTTTTAAAAACAGTTGTCATATGTTTGTACTAGATTCTCTCCAAATGTGAGTAGGACTTTGACATCTTATAATGATGATATAGATATTAAGTCAATCATTCTGATGAATGTTCTAGTTCTTAAATATCTTTGTGTGTTAGTTTTCTTTCACTTGTGTGTTGGTTCTACAGCTCACCTGATAACCACGATGATGCCATCAAAGATATTGTAAGGGTTCTTGATGTAGCCAAAGGGCCCGTAGACCAAAACCTTCAGCAGCATCTCCAGAGAGAACAGGCTGGTGAACACAATGTTACTGATCTCCAAAGCGTTGGTCAGCTCGTCGGGCTGGAGACAGACACAAAGACAGAGAGGAACAAGTAGTGAGAGCATCGACTTTGTGTCTCCAAATTAAAAATACGCTTTAAAATCGAGGACAACATTTAAATGGCAGCAGCAGCCACCATTTCACATTTTCACAAAGAAATGCACCTGTGACTAAATTCAATTCTAATATAATAAATCCACATTTACGAACTTAACAAAGTGCACACACTCAACCTGTATCTCAAACGAGGACACACACACACACACACACACATACACACGTCAATCTCTGTACTGCGGCTGAATGTGATGAAATGAGATGTCTCTTCAAAGCCCATCAGAGAACCGGGCTGCCACTCACATCTAAAACAAATCACAAGGAAAAAAAAAAAAAACAGGAAGCACAGACAGACGTGGGAAATCAGGGTGCCAAAAAATATATTAAAAGACATTTTACATCAAATGTGACATATGATGTAAATCAGACCTCTGTAGATGTGAGGAGAAAAGAGCCAGGGGGAACACTGTTACGTTTGGTGGGTTGTGTAACAACAAGCTTTCATCTGTACAATCCAAACATACTCAGACATTGCACTGACATGACACACATGAGGAAGGTGGACCTGACACGCTTCTTCATAACACACACACACACATACACACATAGTCCCAGTAGAAACATCTGAAACCAGGAGGTATAATATATTGAAATCTAAACAGTGGATGCCGTTAAGCCTGGCACTAATCACTACACACCATGACTGTTTAAGCTGCCACTACTCAACACCAGGATGGATACACAGAGAAGAGTCCAAGGATTAACATCACAGCTTCTCAGGCTGCATTACGGCACCAGTTTGTCTAGAGCTCTTGTGCAACAGTGACATAGAGTGTCTGTTACCATAACATATTATCATGGGCATTGTTACACAGCTTTTAGGTCCCATGTCAAAATTGGTTGCTCCAGTATCCCCGCTTTAAAGTAATAAAACATTTAAAATGCAATTACACCCAAGCTTTCATCATCAGTGAATGCTCTGTCAAGACTCAGAAATTTGGCAGCGGATCATCTTTTTTTCTATAAAGGAAACGTAACACCAATGTTCAAATATGAGTCTTGATTTGAGACATTAAGTCCAGTTGAAAGAGTTTTTTTGTCACTCTTTCAATGGAACATTCAACAGTTTGGAAAATATTCATGAGAAAAGGGTAGCGCTGTTGCCTCACAGTCAGAAGGTGCTGGGTTCAATTCCGTCGTGTGTGGAGTTTGTATGTTCTCCCTGTGTCTGCTTGGGTTTTTTCTGGGTTCTCCAGCTTCCTCCTACCTCAAAAAACAGGATAGGTGAACTGATAACATCAAATTGTCTGTAGGTATCAGTGTGGGGTGTGTGTTTGTTTGTAATTGATGTGGACCCACCAACTGGGTGTCAATCTGGGCGGGATTAGGACCCAAATGCAGGACACAGTCAAGAAGCTTTCTTCCATGGTTTAATGGGAAAACCAAAAACTCCAAACACAGGCAAGGATCAAGACAAGACATAGGCAGAGGTACAAAAAACAATCTGGTCAAGAACCAAAAGGGAGTCAGGCTTAGGCCCCATCCACATGATGCTGGATCTTTTTGAAAACATTTTTCACCCCACATAGAAAAAAAAATTGATTCCACACGACAGCGTTTTCGAAAACAATATAAATAAGTTGTGTTGTTCATTGTACAACTACTTGAAATTATATAATACATTCAGAGATTGTTTAGCTCTAAAAGGTGGATAGATTTTCTGGATATATATCGTGTTTCCTTCCTGCAATCTAATGCTACGCTACACTTACCACTCACTTGCGGCAGCTTCATATTAAGTGATTTAATGAGCTGTTAGACTCATCGCAAGGACATTATGAGAGTTGAACAGAACTGTTATAACGTATTCATTTAAGACAAAGCATATAACAAAAGAGAACATCTTGGATGATAGCAAAGCACAACAATCACCTGAGACGTGCAGACAGTAGAGCAACAGACTGAAAACTCTCAACCAGCAACAACAAGAGAAACGAGTCTTGGGCTCACAGTCTTTCAGCTGCAACTTTAAGCAAACAAAATAAACCATTTAAACATCACCACATTAGCCTGAAGCTGCGGCTCACGGAACTTTTTAACATACATTGTTTGAAACGTTATCTGGGTCATTCAATATGTTCCCTTGTGCCCAATGTAAATACAGTCAAAACCAACAACCGCGCTCACAAAGCTTCAATAAGAGCATTTTGACAGCATGCCTCAGTTTGAACAAGTCATTGCTCTGTATTAAATCATTGCTCCCATGAGACCAGGATGCAACAGTCGGCCTCGAGGCAGAAACGGCGGTCCAGCAAGGCTGAGTACTGCACCATAATTAAGAGTCTGCAGTTTCTGAATAATCAATGGCACAGTTATTAAAATTGCATCACAAATCTGGATATTAATAGGAAAACCAGAGCCATGAAATGTTTGGAAAATCATCATCATCAAAGATCAAGAGCGACCACTATCTTCTGTCATCGTTCTTCTGCTTCAGATGTAGTCTAGTCAGTATTCTAGTAGAAAGGAAGGCTTAAGAAGGTAAAGCAAAAGTAATTCAGTTCCAGTAATAGTGAATGTAGTTAAATGCCATTGCTCAGTATAAATATTATAAATGGGGTGTATTTCATCATATTATTGCCTATGTGTGTTAAAATAGACATCATGCAATACATGTGCAATTTTAAATGGATACTGCAGTGAGCAGACGGCCGTATCCCTCTCTTCCTGTACCCTTGTTAAAAAAGAATAATTTGATCACAGCCAGGGAACCTAGCTTCCTGAAAAACAAGCTTTTCTCCATTTCATCTCACTTTTTTTTTTTTTTTTGCCTTAGTCTCTGTCTCTAGGTTCACCTGCACAGAGGAATCCATTTGTTTGATCCTGCAGCCTCATTGTGTACATTCATTTTTAAACTGACGAGCGATGCGGCGGCAAAAATCCCTCATCCCTCACACACCTTGTGTGATTAGAAACGTTCAAAGGGTGCACTGGGGCACTTATGTTGTCTTTCAGATGAATGCCTTGAAACACAGCTATGAAGAGACAACATTTTAATTTTTTTCAGACATCAAATTAGCTCAAACAGAGATACAAACAAAAATTGTCGTATCCACAGGCTGCAATGTGTTCACTGTTTTTTTTTTTTTTTTTCACAAACTTTGCACCAGAACAACAAGCACAGTTTTTATGAGTTAAGTTAGACTGTATCTCTACTGGAGGCTCAGGTTCAGGTCATTATTTCACCATTTTTGCCGCTCTAATACAAGTTTACTCACATAAAATTAAACACCAGATTAGAATGAGGTCATAAAAACCGTCCTCACAGACAGAGACAACACAAGAAAACACACTGAAGACAGAAGTGAAACTCATGCTCACAAGCTCTCACAGGTGCTAAAGTCACCTAAGGTCCAGGGCCATTAGCTTATGAAACAATCTATAACTGGGGTGAGTTTTCTACCTGGAGGAAGACGGATGTGTGCTTTTGTTCAAGTATGTAAGCCAGAAAGACACTCGCTTTTCTAATTGCTTCCTTCGATGGCTGCTTCCTGTGTAATGAGGCTACAGCAGCATTAGGAGGTAAAGAGTGTTGGATGAAGAATAGTGTAATATGGTTAGCGCTAATGTAATGTCACCTAATCTGATGTGATCTAATTTGAACTGGATGTTGGGAGCCGCTTTGCTCCAGACTGTCAATGATGCAGCACCATGTCTGGTATTAGTGTGTGTGTGTGTCTGTGTGTGTTAGTTTGTGGTTTGCTTCAGCATGCTACAAAAGAGGAAACTTCAAGCATGAAATGGAGAAAGATCAACTAAAGATAAAGATAATCATTATGTTTGGTTGGTTGTGATTCAGTGATAATGGTGATTTGTCTCAGATGAGAAGGTTGAAAGTTGGCATCAGTGCCAGGATGTGTTAAATGAAAGAACAATGATAAGGAACAATTTTTGATTTTGGAATTTGAAGCATTTGATATGGTAGCTGGTCTTTGATATTTTATAATATAAATATAATTATTTGCTTACAAAGATTAGAAGATCAGGGAAAGTATCTGACCTGGCTCTGTCATGTCAAACATGACATGAAAGAGCCAGGTCATCTAATTTGTATAAAGACTGAAGTGCTTCTTGTTCAGTAAACATTCAGCAAATGATTAATGGGAAATTGTTTTAACTCTTAAATGTTTGTGAGAACAATTTATTCAGTTAGTTTTAGACTGAAGTGAAAAAACAAAAGTTTCACAGACAGACGTGCATTCATGAGCTTCTCAAGCCTCTTTGGCAGAAAATTGTCAATTCGGAATATAAAAATCAAGTTTAGTTTTCTTTCTAGTCATACTTCACATGTTCAGTTTTGAGGCTTAGATTTGTTATTATACAGAACCATGAAACTGAACAGTCACCAGCCTTTGACTACGACATTAAACAGTATCTTTTTGAACATTCTGAACAATGATAGCACATTACATCCGAATAGGTTAAACAAAGTAAACCTTTGACAATGGGATGCTTGGAAACCCATTAATTAATGTCTCCAGAGATAATGTGTGCTGGGCAAAAGTCATTTCATTATAAATAGAGCTACATTGAAAATTTGAACTGGATATTTCGGTTGATTTATGCAAACAACCTGTAAAAACTAAATAAGTTTAAGATCATTTTGACATTGCACCAGCCCAAAAAATGTTTTATTTTCTATTTAAAAGTTCTGCTTTTCTTAATGTATTTCAAGAGTAGAGAAAAAAATGATAAATGAAAAATGAAATGCGGAGTATAATTCACTAAAGACAGGAAGAATTTTATTTGTTATCTCACTGAAGCAGGAAATAACCAACTCCATCATTTGATCACTTCATTGATCTCATGGTTTTGTGTCCTAGGATCACGAGATGTTGTACTGCTATCTTTGTGTCTCTGTTGTACAATAGGAAAAACATTTTTCTTGGGCCTGTCATGGAGGGAAGGTAGAGTCTAGAGATGCCAACTTTGTGCTCCTGGGGCAAAGATAAAAAAGAAGAGTAAACATTTTTTTTTGGTTGGAGCAAAAAGCTCAGTGAGAGGATCTTATTGTCGCCGGGGGTTTGACAAGCGAAGAAGCAAGAATGTGTGTACGCCACAATGCATGAGAATGCATTAAGAAATTATCACACACACATAAACACACTGTGCATGAATTCCTTCTCCAATAGAGGAAAAAGTAAAGAGACAAGCTTCAAAAACAGAAACAACCAAACAATGACCATCTTAGTAACATATCTGTAAAAACAGGACGTGATCCAACGTTCAAATGTGATAAAGTAAATATAAATAAAAGGTGATTGTATCAAAATAGGGTTCCTGTTCTGTAGGAATGCAACAAAGATCACTGCCATTTTCTTGGTTCTACTGATATTACAGCATTTTTCCATCATTTCCACCCTGTCCTGGTGTCTTATTGTAGGTGATTCTTTTGCATCCTGTAGTTTGGGTATAGTTAAAAAGTTATTATGTTAGTTATTATCTTTATATTTTATCATTGTACTATATTTTACTAATTAATTCATATCTCTTTGCAATAAAATCAAAGCAATAAATATCAGAAAATTAGCATTATTAATCTGATAATGTTACCATTACCCTGTTAAACATAAACATTTGGGTCTCCCAAACTTTTATCGTCATCAAGTGTCGCAATCAGACCCAGATTGTAATTTGTCCAGTAATTGAGTTCCTAAACAATAACAACAACAACAGATTTAATGACATTCAAACCCAGTTTAACTTTTGTGTCTGATGCTAAAATGTTCTTTTTATAAACTTACAATATGATGAACATCGTAAACGTTCACCCATCCATCTTCGTGAAGACGAGACCACCATGCTAACGCCAATAACGACAATGTCATTCCGTTTGAGACATATTCAAATTTTATTTTAGAAGATTTCACGTTCAACTTGAGCCAAGTAGTCATTTGATGTAACGATCATCTGTTGATTAAGTAAATTTTCCTCAACGGATAAAAGTCAAAAGTCAAACGTAACTTCAAGCAGTCGGCTTTAGTGAATTTCAACTTTATAACAGTTTAATAAAACGTTAACTCCCTACATTTCCCCTCACTGTAAAATAATGAAAAGCATCAATGATTCATCAGATTATAATAAGAATCTTTGAAGGCCCAAATTTGCACATGGAAGTCAATATCTGTTGGCCCTTTAATGGAAGTTTGTGTTGCTTTTCCGTCACACACACGTATGTACATTTTGTTTGTGTAACTACTTTTAGACACCGCTCCAAGCACTTGACCCAAACATGCGACTCTGGTTGGACTCATTCCCTCCTGTCCTTATAAAGTGGAAAAGCGAGATCAAACGCAGAGAGGCCCCCTTGTTGAGCAACACCATTGCCACTTACTTTTTCAAGCACATAGCTTTCAAGGTTAACAAAGTCAAAACGTCGGTGCCATGGGAAACGTAGACCAAGCGACCCAAAAAGGGCTTTGGATCACTTTGGGTTCATGTAAAAGCTGCACGTCTAATCAATATTCATGCCAGTGCTAAAAAGCTTCACAGCAGCAACAACAGTTTCCAAAACCATGCATTTTTCCTCTCTTTCTCTTGACATCTATGCATTTGGAAAAAACTCCTGAACGTCTGTTCTATTTTGGAATCAGCTCTGCTCATCACGGGGGGGATGGATATCTGACAGGAGAGGTGCAGAAAAGAAAAAAAAAAAAGGAAGAGAAGCATGGGCCGTCCCGGTGGTGAAAAGTTTGAGTTAGAAGTTTTACGTGTAATGCAAAAGAGACGATGACCTTCCCAAGTAAATAGCGTATGGGCTTTGTCACATAGTTGGCAGAGTCACAACTATTCCATCAGCTCCACCATAAATGGTAAGACTCTTAAACTGTATGGAGATAAAACAGACGCCCTCTCCTTGCTAGTCCAACCCTTCTGCTTCCACTCTTCCAACAATTGCTCGCTTTTCTCTCACCTTCAAGTCCTTACACACTGCAGCCCATATCGAACACTCCAATTAATCATGCTTTTATCCTTTCATCTTCATGTCATGTATTTGCATTCTTTGCTCTCGCCCCCTCTGCTGCTCTTGAAGTGAGAGAATGTATGAACCATTTCTCCAGCAGCATGGGAGTGTTTGTGAAAACATATTTGCGAGTGTGCATTTACGAGATAAGAACAGACAGGGGGGCTCTGTTGTGTGTCATGGACAGTGAGGGTCGACCACAGCACCGCAGCTCCAAACACACCAATTGTTTGTTGGGTAGCAATGTGTGTGTTTGAAGGACAAGGTTGTGTATGTAGGGTATCTGTAGCCACCCATCTGGAGAATGGTTTACATCACAGAAGTGAGACCACAATGGTAGATTCCATACATGCATGATATATTTTTTTATTTTTTATTTTATATACTGTTCTGATCCCTGAAGGGACATTAAGAGCATACTCTAGTTAGTAAATACAGTGCGCCCTCGATCTTTGCGGTTAATGCGTTTCAGGAACCACACGCAATTAAGGAACCAGTGATCAAGCGACAAACTATTTGTCTTATTATTTACGGTGATTTAAACATTTATGAACCCTCCCCATACTGCCATTAAACCACCTTCTATCTGTATTACCTTTTCCCACACTGCTTAAAGCACTTTTGTGTCTCATGTAAGACCGAGACTGACGGAATCGAGCGAACTTCCGGATGCCGTCAGCCAATAGAATGCGCGTACGGTATCATGTGACTGTCTACCAAAAATCCGCGATGAGACGTGAGCGTTGATGTGTGAGGGGGCACTGTACTGCAAATGCATGCATACATGTTAGTTTGTACAGGCCCCTGTAGCACACACACACACACACACACACACACACACACACACACACACACACACACACACACACACACACACACACACACACACACACACACACACAAGGGGGGCCTGTATAGGCATGCAGGGGGAGGTAAAGTGGCTGGGAATCCCTTTGTGGAGTGCCCAAATGAGCAATTTACGAAGAGGGGCAGTGCCTTGCTCAAGGGCGCCTCGGCAGTGCTCCAGAGGTGAGCTGACACCTCCCACTGTCAGCTCACACTCTGAGTGTTTTTCGTTGGGCGGGAGCCGGAATCGAACCGCTGATCTTAGGGACACTGGATGACCCGCTCTACCACTGAGCCACTGCCGCTCCTTTTTAAAAAAAATAATTTTATTTACTTATTTATTTTTAATTTTATATGTGTATGTATGTTTGATAAAGCACACCACAGGTGTGTGATCAGGTACAAAGCACTCTCACCGCAAGTGAGACCGATAAACACCGATAAAAGCATGGATGGAGCATTAGAGCTGCTTCTTCATTATAGAATTGTATTTTGTATCATCATGAAAATATGTGAGAAGTGCATTTACAAAGTTTATTCAATATATTTTTGCCAGTGTACTCTTGTAGAACATGTAAATATAAATTCAAAATATAGAGCTTTCAAAATATGAAGTGAAGAAAATAGAGCTGAAACAAAATTGGACTCATCTAAAATACTTAGCATACAGTTACCATTTACATATTCAGCAAATAATGAATGTATTATTCATTATGCATATTTTTAAATAGTTAAGTAGTTTAGTTGTAGTTAAATTCTAATTTGTAGATTGGTACTAGTGCCATTCAGCTGCACAGAAGAAGAGCTGTCTGCAGGTCGGAAGCTAAACTAAAACTGAAATCAAATAGGGCACAAAACCACAGTAGGAGTTTTAAAGATGGTTTATGGAGCTGATGGATCATTGATTCCATGGGTTTACCGCTACCAGTAAAATCACATAGATACAAGTTATTATTATTATTATTATTATTATTATTATTATCATTATCATCATCATTATCATTATTATTATTATTATTATTATTATTATTATTATTATTATTATTATTATTACTATTATTATTATTATCATTATCATTATTATTATCATCATCATTATCATTATTATTATTATTATTATTATTATTATTATTATTATTATTATTATTATCATTATTATTATTATGAGGACTGTTTGTCTTTATTAGTGCCAGACATAACAGGAAATGATATATGACCATATCCTCCATCCATTCATCTGTTCATGAACATTAATTTAGGATTAATACGAGTGTCATTCCGATCATTACTGTTGCCAGCAGGAAGCTTGCTTGCCTTTACAAACATTCTAAGCCTTGATTCACTTTGATTCTATTTAAGACACAGTCAGAACTCCACAACCTTGTTTGCAGTGAAATAATACATAATGCATGTTCTATTAGTGTGTGTGCGTCATCTATCATAAAAACAGCAGGGAACTGGAAACCTGGTCAATCTGATGGATTGAACACAGATGAAAAAACAGGTCCTTAAGGGACAAGCACAAACCTTCAGATTTATCAGATGGTAAACATTTTTACCTCAAACTATCAAGAAGGATATACAGACTTTTTATGGCGACTATTACTGTGAAACAATCAGCTGTAGAATAAACGATAAACTATAAATACTGTTGAACAGTCTTGCCTGTAATTGGCCGCAGAAGCTTATATTAGAATGCATTCTGAGATCATTGCAGTTGGATGGCTGGTTCTCAATATGACAATAGTGCATGATCTGGACAGATGATATAAAAATATTTTAAACATATAAGATGATAAATCCATCATCACATTCCATCTTGCTTGTCATCTTAAATTTTGGTGTAGAAATGAGAAGTTTGCAAGTAGTGCCTTGGACTTGATTTGTGCTTCAATGAAGTGAGTTAAACTATGCTTTTACTGCTAAGAAAAAAATTCTGAAGTTTTCAACATGATCCTGCTTCAGAAATATTGTTGTAGTCTTTGAGGCCTATGATAAACCCTTGTGACAGTTGAACTCAACTTCACTGCTATATTTTGGTGTGTGAACATAAAAGCATCCGTCACTTTGCAAGTACCATTGAATAAAAAATTTCATTTCAAAAGCTTGAGTCAGGAACCTCTCTTATGAGCATCCCATATTGCATAAAGTGACATCATTATACTTTGAACAAGCCACCTCCAACATGTAGTTCTGAGAACAGTAGGTACGACTCACCTAATTCCAACAGTGGCAGTTTCACAGACTGCACACTGTGTGCAAGAACTCCAAGAGAAAACTTGGCAGGAGGATGTATGGCAATTGAAATCAGTCTCTCCTCCATGTGGATGCAGTTACAGAGCCAATCAAAGGCTTAGTGATCCTTGCGTCTATTGGATGTCATTGGACTTGCAATCAATGAAGCGTCTCAGTGAAAGTTTTCAGCAGCCTGTCTGGAGACTACAGGGATTCATGTTACTCAAACTAGAGCTGATCAATCGAGCGGAGTGAAATCCAAAGAAGGAGGGCATTAAGAATTAAAAATGACCAGAAAGAGAATGGGAATAAAGAGGGAAACAATCAGAAGAAGGACAATGTAGGAAAAAAGGAGAGAGGAAATCCTAGAATTTCAACAAATTGAAGGAAAGAACAATGTAGATAGAGAATGAGAGGACTCAAGAAAAGAAAAGGTCTAAAAAAAGGTGGAGACAAGAAATCTATAAAGCCATGTGTGTGTGCTGCGGATGTTTGGCATCTGGATATGTTTATAGGCACTGGGTCAGGGACTGAAAGTAACCCCATAAAACCTGGCTCTACTCCTCCTACAACACACCTACACACTTATGTACACACACACACACACACACACACACACACACACACACACACAGACACACACACACACACACACACACACACACACAAACACACACACAACCACACACACACATCTATGGTGCTCGCTCGACTTGCGTTACGTAACTTTCTACAAAATCACATATGCCAAAAACAAAACACACAAAACCCAACTTCAACCTGCACTTGGAATTGTGGAATTGATTTCATTTAACACTCATCAAAAGAATTGTGAAGGCACAAATTATTAACAATTTTACACTAATTGGAAACACTTACATCGGGAGAAAATCGCTTTCAAACAGATCTGGCGTGGCGGATTTCAATGTGTTCTGAATGCTTCGCACCTTTCATGAATGTGCCTCCAAAAAAACTGGTGGTGGGTTGTTTTCTTAGTACTAATGTAATATGTACATCATCTTTAACAATATGAAACTACAGTAGATGGCACTCCGTAGTGCTTCACTCCACCAAATTTACAAAACCAACTATGTGACATCTTGACCCACAATCTCTGTGTGATCGCTTGGAATTACATTTCTGCCATAGATCCTATGGGTGGGCCATAACATCTCTGGATTAGGATTTGTTGAAAACCTGGATCCATGCAATCTACATAAAAAAATCATCAAGGGTTAAACAACTGCCCATCCTCCTCAGGAGCCATGTTAACAAAGTGCTATTGAAATGAAAAGGTGGGATTCAGAAGTGGGTGGGTACCAATCTTGCTAAAAGTATTAACTGTTTTCACAATGAATTAATGCCTAAACAATCATGGCTGTTTACCAAAGGGTGAGAAAAAAAACATCATGATCACAGCAGACACACTACTGACATTTCAGTATTCATCTACACCAATCAAAGTGGGTGTCGAACAGACACATTTTTGCAGAAACTCAAGAATTTTAAGTCTGACGTGACATGTGGCACGATAAGCTGTAGATGATGAGGTCAGATAGTAATGCATCCCTAAACACAATGATATTGCTGAAATATATTAATATTTTATGAATAATAATAGTAATCCAGGTGAAGTGAACTGTAAAAGAATTTTGTTAATAGCAGATGGAGACTGAAACAAAGAAGAAACATCTCTGTCAGCTGTTGTGTGTTCCTTTCTAAGCTGTTAAATCACACTGTTCTCTCTCTCTCTGTCTCCGTCTCTGTCGCTCATACACACTCATTTCCGCTTTCTCTCTCACATGGCCATAATTAAACTTATTTAAACAAACAAGACCAAAGAGACACAAGGAATTCCACTTGGGCCTGTGGGGGTTGTGTAGCTTGCTTACACAGTTAAACGGAATGACACACATGTGCACCATCGAAATTGAAATACACTTTCCTGTAGTTTATATAATGTCTCATATGAGTGAACTTTGTGCTGGCATTTACGTTTCTTGCTACAGTATGGATGGCACAATATTTGAATTTATGTTTAGCACACACAACAAAAAACACAAGTATACTAACCTGCTCATGGTACTCAATCCCCATACTCAGAGTATTAATTAGAATGGCGATCATAATTCCTCGGCCAAAGTACTTGCTGTCCACAATCTTCCTAAATGTGTCGCATACGAGCCTCCAGAAGTGAACAACATTTGCAGCTGTTTTGCCCATGCTGCGGTACTTCTTTTTGGGCTGCCGGCTGTCTCTCCTGTCCCTGTGGTGGAGGTCCTGGGTGAATTCATACACGCCCTCACTGTCAGAGTCTCCAGGGGTCTCGTTGCTTTCATTGCCACCCTCTGATTCATTGGCTAGGGCTTTAGCACAGTATGGACAACTCTCGGGATCCAACGTCAGTGCTGCTGTGTCCATGGCCATGCCAGTGCTACTGAGGTCATGAGCTGACGGCTGACAGGAGAGCTGGAGCGCAGCTGAGTGAGAAGGTCCGATGGAGAAAGTCAGACATAAAAACAGAACTATAGTGAAATTATTGTGGCGGTGACAAATAACATAATGAAGGATTTTGAAAAATTGGCAAATCAATAAAAGAGATACAGTGTGAACAAAATACATCTTGACCTTTTCCTAGTGTTTATTCACAATTGACAGTGTGTGCTGTATGAGTAATGTATTGTCTCTACTGTATGGACTGTGGCCTGGCCGGCTCATTGCCAGTGTTTCCATCATCTGTACAACCTGAACAGACCTGGCCAGACTTTTGCTAAACTCCTTGTAGAACTTGGCCAAATACTGATAAAGCTGGCTGCAAGATTTGACAATGATTATCATTTATTGTAAGTAACTATCACTCTTTAGGTTTGAACGGAAAACTCGCACTTTATATGGTGCTTGAGGCTTTACCAATGCAAATTGTAATCATAGGTGATAGGTGATAAGCAAATTCATTCATCCTAATTCCTTCCAACAAAGAAAAGCAAAGAAAATTCTATCCAACACAGCTAACTCAAAGGAATGCAACTAAATGAGTTAATCAAACACTTTTATGATGAGGATTATTTAGTTAATCAGTGGTAACATTTGCGTTACTTTTTTGTGAGTTGTCTACAGTACCTGCGGGGGAGCGTGTGTCCACCATACTCATGGGTGGGATGTTCAGGTTAAAGTTGAGGTTTGTCAGAGTGCTGGCAGTAGCACTCCCTCGTCTGGACTCTGCCAAGGCTCGAACCTGCAGAGTTGGGTAGTTCTTATGACCTGGGGCTGCAAAGGGCACAGAATTCCTCTTCATGGCCCTGGAAATGGGAGCTGGTGCAAGGGAAGACGTACCCAGGGTTGTTGCCAGGTTTGTGCGTGACTGGGTACAGTGGACAGTGTCTGTATAGAACACACTGCGAACGGAAGATGAATCTGTGCCTCCAGCAACAGGATTAGACAAAGTGACAAGGTTTGTATCAGAAACGGCTGCTGTCACTAAAGGCTGCGGGGTTAATGTAAGGTGGTCCCTGTCAGTGCCTGCTACAAGTGTACCTCCATTATTGTTATGCGCACCGGCCTCCACGTCTCTTTCCTCCAGACACCTGATGCTCCCTCCACCCCTCACACTACCATTCCCCAGGAGGTAGTGGTGGTGGTGATGATGATGATGGTGCAACATATGATGAACTGACACAGATCCCTGCCTGGAAGACTTCCTTCTCCTTCTCTGACTACGCTGGGGCTCAGTGGGCGGGGGTGATGCAGCAATGTTAAACCCGGCACGGCGAGCCAAGAGCCTGCAGATATGAGCCGTTTGTTTTCCCCCCTTGCGGATGATGTAGGCGAGGTATTTAAGCAGCTCATTGTAGCAGGAACCGGGCTCAGACAGAGAAGCCAGAGTGCTGGCGTTGGACATAAATCGCACCCGTTGCTCCTTCATCAGCTGACTCTCCCTCTGCTTGGTCTCAGAGAACTGGGTAGCAATGACCACCAGGCACAGGTTGATCATGAAGAAAGAGCCAATCTAAGAATGAGGAAGGGTAGTGGACATTACTCGCACACTCTCAATGGATGCTCACACAACCATCCCAAAACTGACCTACTTGTTCAAATATCAGCAGACACAGGCACACAGCTGGGGGCACCATGAAGTGGCACTTACAATGATGAGTAGGATGAAGTAGATGAAGTTGTAGAAGGAGTGTGCATCCATCACAAAGTACATGATGTCGACCCAGCCTTCCAGAGTGATCACCTAAAGAATAACACCAGAAGAGGAGAGGAATGTAGAAAAATACACAACACTAATTAGGAAACTCCTGAAAAAAAAGCTGCAGTCGAGGATTAAACAATGGCATCATAAGATACTGTATTTCACACTCCAGTAAGTTCAAAATACCTAGAATCCTCAGAAGACTAATCCCCAGCATTTCTATTCTGTACTTTACCCCACACAGGCAAGACAGAACAGTCACCAGACTCATGGTACAACTCATTTCAAATCGAAGTGTTGTCCTCTTAAATTACCCCCTCAGTAAGCAATGCATGAACACACCAATGTAAGGTTGTCAGATGACTGAGAGATAGCAAACAAGTGGTGTGGAAAATGAGGCCACAGTCTGGTGTTTTGGCTGTAGCACACTGTTAATCCTGTGACCAATGAGGCAATCAGTCAGATATCAACAGCGAAACTGTGTCCGACAAACCACCGTTGGTCCAAACTGTTCACCAATATCTTATAAGTGTTAAGATTCTGTTTTTACCTGAAAAATAGCAATCCAGGCATAGAAGATGTTGTCGAAGTTGATGGCTCCCTTGAAGGGGTTGACCATACCATCAGAGCAGTTGGTGTAGTACTGGTTCCAGTTGATGCATGTGGTGTTGTCCGTGATGTTAGAGTACATGTCCAGGTTGCACTGCAGGCCTCCTTCCTCGTAAAGCTTGGGGATAGAGTTGCAGTCCCTCATGCCATTATCTTTGGTCTGAGAGCAGATGAAGGGGTTCTCGTCGTCATTTTCAGTCCGGTAGTATTTATAAGAAAGAGGGCTTTGGGGAAGAAAGACAGAAAAGACATTGCCAGGATAAATCCAATGACTTAAAGCAGTCTCAAAGCAGTCTTAAAGCAGCTAAATTATGGCTGTCAAAATAAATTTACTGAGTTTATTGAAATTAGCAAGTGACCCTTTCATTGCACAGAAAATAAACTTTTTATTAAGTTGAGGAAACACTATACCTATTTTCAAAATTTACAAAATCTCACAGACAAACTCATAAATTATGATAAGATAGTCTTAATTCCAGTAATTTAATTCCGACATAATTTTTTAATTAAAATGATAAACAGTGACGATCAACAACCAGAGTGATGTCTTGGACATTTTGCAAAAACAATTTGAAATTGTTTGTGAAAAAATAAATCACTCCTGACCATCTTTGCCCTTTAGTAGCCATTGTTCAACTACAGCAAGGTTTTGCTGGCAGGTCTAGACAGATATACAGTGCGCCCTTGTTCCTCGGGGTTAATGCGTTCCAGGAACCACACACGATTAACAAATCCCACAATAGAGCAACAAACTTTTATCTTATTATTTATGGTAATTTAAACATTTATGACCCTCCCCATACTGATATTAAACCACTTTCTATCTGTATTACCTTTTCCCACACACTTATCAACTGTTTAAGCACTTTTGTGTCTCATGTAAGTCCGAGACTCACGCACTTCCAGAAGCCGTCAGCCAATAAAATGCGCAAACGGTATCACATGACTGCTTACCAAAAATCCATGATGAAGTGAAGTCACGAGCGTTGATGCTCGAGGGCGCACTGTGTTAACAATTTTTTTTGCTCAGCTTCAATTGCAACTTTGAATTTTGGCATACAATAGGTAGAATATTAAGTACATCAGTATTAAAAGCTCAGCAATAAGTTTTAATTCCATAAAAATCCTGCAGCAGCTAAATTCACTGATTAAGACTCTTCAGGCAGACAGGATTAATCAGTGAGGCCAACCATTAAATGTTCGGAGAGACCCTGAGATGAACCCACACATCTTGGCTAGTACATCTGGAGCAGACCACTACTACTAGTAATTGATGTGTATTTTTGGTGATTGTGTGCCATCTGTATTGTCTGTCTTCATTCACTCACTTGTTCATTCATTCACTTACAAAATACACTCATCTCCAGCTGATTATCAGAGGCACGGGTTGTAGGGACATGCATTCAATTTAGCTCTATTACTTGTAAGGTAGACTCAAATACTTTTCAGAGCCACACATACTTAAAGCTGAGTCACAATTAAAGATTTATTGAGCTCAGTATGAAACACATTTGACTTATTGCACCCGGAAATGATGCATGGGATGTATTTCCTTCTGGGTACGATATCATGTTCTTAGTTGAAGAAAAAGTCACTGCATATCCAGTCACTGCTGTTACTCTATTCAACATTAAAATATGTATCAGTAATATGACCTTAATAGAATCTAAATCATGTGTGACAATAGATGCTGGCTTTGGAATTAAATGGCCATCATGTGATGAAGGAATACAGACCTTAAAGCTTTATAACAGTGAGAAAATTGATGAAAATGACAAATATGGCAGCTCACCTAAACCATTATGCATGAACTTAAATTACAGCTGTGAGATATCATAAATCCTGTTGAGATTAATGAAGCCAAGATGGTGCAGGGAACATAAATAAGTCATAGGTGGCCATGTCCCGTATACCATGGGTGACAAGGGTCTTTCTCATTATTTCAAGGCTTGTCACAACTGCAGAACAATAGATCCCCATTGTATGATCAAATGAAATTACTATGGTTAAGTACAAGTTCATCAAATAGCAATTTATAAAAAAGTGTTCTGATTTTCTGCACTGTCTACCATAATAATCTTAGTTGATAGTTGTTTTGGGGATGGCAGTGACTCAGCGGTAGAGCAGACGTCTTGAAGACCAAACATCGGCCAGCCATTGGTGGTTCGATTCCCGGTCCCACCAGGACATCCTCCGGAGTGTGCGCTGACGGTGGGAGGTGTCAGCTCACCTCCCAGCGACTGCCGAGGCACCCTTGGGGCAAGGTGCTATCCCCCCTACAAGCTGCTAGTTTGGGGCGTGATCCCCTCACGTTACCCTTCACTCCACCTCCCCCTATATACTGTACTGTTGATGTTTACTAATTGCATGCCTACAGGCCCCTAGTGTGTTGTGTTTCAGGGGCCTGTACACAACAATGTATGTATGCATTGTGTAACACATACTGTGTATGCATGTTACTGTATAAGTGTGGAGTGTAAAAGACAATTTTCCCGTAGGGGATAATAAAGTGGACTTTCTTTCTTCTTCTTTCTGATAGTGTCATCAATGCTTTAGCCAAACACTTCCCCAAATCCTACAGTTTAAATTGAAGTCTAATTTGATGAAGGACTATATAAACAAAACAAATTAAATAATGAAAAAAAAAAAAAGAAACTCACAAGTCAAAGGTGTCCTCTACAAAGCAGCGGTTTCTCAGCCGACCGACCCACAGTTGGACGCCCACAATTCCAAATATGAAGAAGACAAAGAAGCAAAGCAGCAGCACGTTACCCAGCATGGGCAGAGTGTCCAGTAGCAGGGTCACCAGGATCCGCATACCTGAGAAGAGAAACGGGGGCAAGGTCAAATGGCTGGGCATTACACAACAGAACCCCAGTGCACATGATGCAGAGGATAAGTACTTGTAAGGATTAGGTGTAAGTTAGCAGAAGTGAAGATCCAACCTCTTTCAAACTAAATGCCTCCAAATTTACAGCAATTCACAGAGCTACTCTTACAGCTGTTTAAAGAGATAAGTGTCTGTATTTATTTGATCTAACCATTCTTCCATCTTCCACCCTTTATCCGGAGTCGGGTCACGGGGGCAGCAGCTTAAACAGGGAGCCCCAAACTTCCCTTTCCCTGACCATATCCACCAGCTCTGACTGGGGGATCCCAAGGTATTCACGGGCCAGTGTTGAAATATAATCCCTCCACTTTGTCCTGGGTCTGCACCGAGGTCTCCACACAGCTGGACGTGCTAGGAACACCTCCCTAGGGATGCGCCCCGGAGGCATCTGCAGCAGATGCCTAAACCACCTCAGCTGACTCCTTTCCACGTGAAGGAGCAGCGGCTCTACTCTGAGCCCCTCACGAATAGCAATGTTTCTCACCCTATCTCTAAGGGAGACACCAGCTATCCGCCTGAGAAAGCCCATTTCAGCCACTTGTATCCGTGATCTCGTTCTTTCGGTCAAGACTCATAGCTAATGACCATAGGTGAGGGTAGGAACAAAGATTGAAGTGTAGATGGCTTAACTCACTCTTGGTGACAACAGTGCGGTAAAGTGACTGCAATACTGCTCCTGCTGCCCCAATTCTTCGTCCAATCTCACGTTCCATTGTTCCCTCACTCGTGAACAAGACCCCAAGATACTTGAACTCCTTCACTTGTGGAAGGACCTCATTCCCCACTCGGAAAAGGCAGTCCACTGGCTTCCTGCTAAAGACCATGATCTCAGAATTGGAGGTGCTGATCCTCATTCCCGCCGCTTCATACTCAGTCAAAAACCAGACCAGTGAGCTCTGCAGGTCACAGGTCGATGACGCAACAACACCACATCATCTGCAAAAACCAGCGATACAATCCTCAGCCCACCGAACTGTAAACCCTCCTCATCATGACTACACCTTGATACTTCCGTCTCTCAATGGGAGCGGATGTCTTTCTTCTCCTGTTGTCGCTATCTCTCTAACTCATACTCATACTGACTCTCACTGGCTCCCTGCAAAATGACGAAAGGAAGCGAAAAATCGGAGGACAATAGGAACAAAAAGGATACTCTTGATGGTCTCTTCTATGAAAGAGTTAAAGAGCGACTTTGATAAGTCAAGGAGTGACTTTGATAAGTTAAGGAGTGTCTTTGATAAAAAGTTGGAAGAAAATTTAAAACCAGTGCTGGACCCCAAGGAAGAAATGAAGAATGAAATGAAGAAAATGCGGAAAGACATAGATGAAAAAGACAGAATAATTGTTGTCTTAGAACAGGGACAACAAAGAATGGATGGAACAAAGCATTTGCATAAATGATGTGATCATCACTGGCATCAAAATCAAGCTGAGGAATTACACACATTATGTGGCCAGGGGAGAGGGAACTGAGCACACTGCTGACATCAAAACTCTGGAGCAACAAGTGATTTCTCAACTGAGGGATTTGGAGATAACTATAGATCTGGAATAGGTTGAGACATGATATCCACTGCCATATGAAGGTAAGAAACCACCTGCAGTGCTGATGAAATTCCAGAATTGTAAACACAAGATTGCTCTACTGAAACAAGGCTTCAAGCTGAAAGGAAAAAAAATGTCTAAATTAATGAGAATCTCACTAAGAAGAATGCTGATATCACTAAAAAGGTTCAACAACTAAAGAAGAATGGACTGATCGACAACACCTGGACAAACAGCTACAGGATCTTCATCAAAACAAAGGGGCTTTCTCTGGAGCAGATGAAAACAATGATGATCAGGAGTGCAGAACAGTTGGGGAAATACGAGCAATAAAGATGGGCAATTGTTGTTATCATACCAAAGATTAGTACAACAGAATCACTTCAATAGTGGGAGCTCTATACCAATTTTGGGACACATCAAAGATTCCATAGAACAGCTGAAAAGCTATTCAACATCATTAATGTCAGAAACATGGATTAATGAACAAAAAAACATGGATTTCTGCTTGGAGGGATAACATTAAGTTTGAGTCTTTAACGAGCATGTTGATATCTGTTGACAATATAATGGAATGTGAAATTTTTCAAGTGTCTGTCACAAACTGGTTCATTCTTGGATGAACCCTGTCTGTCTGCTGAGGGAGGTTAATATGATCATTATATTCTTTTGGATAACACTGGCAAGGTCAACCTCTTGTTTTGACTATCCATGATGTTAACAAACCTTGCTGTTCCTAGGAAGAATGTAAAAATGGTTATGCTCTAGGTCAGTGGTGTGGTCCCCAAACCCTGGGATGTGGACCGGTAACGGTCGATGGGTCATCTGGTACCGAGCCACACAAAAAGAAAAAAAAAGTACATTACTTTCGTTTTATTTATTTCAGAGCCTGAAAGATGATTTATTGTGAAAAGTGACGTCTGTGTGGAATGAAGCACAGACGAATGCATGCGTCTGTCCTGCTTAACAGGTCTCGGTCACGTGACAGGTTATCAGCACACATAATTAAGCTACACAACCGCGCCAGTGTTCTGGATTAAAGTCAAGGCAGATTATCCTGAGATCGCCCAAAAAGTATAAAAAACCCTGATTCCATTTTCAATGTCCTGTCTTAGGTGAGCGGGACCAAAAGTGACTATACAGAAAACTAAACTGCGGAGTGGACCGAACGTATGGAACACACTTCAGGTGTCATTGTCTCCCGTTACCCCTAGATAAGCGGTCCCCAACCGCTAATTCTCATTATTGTAATTATTATTATTTTATTGACTCGTTCACCCTTTAATTGGAAATGAGCAGTATTTCACCTTTGTTGAATGTACTAATTGTAAGTCGCTATATTTCAAAATAAACCTCATCCGTGCAGTCACTTCAATCGAGTTTTTATTATTATAATTTCTTACAATTATTGTTTGTTTCTTATTATTGTGTATTATTGTTTACAGAGATGTTGATTTTCAATTTATGAAAAAAAATGTGTTTATTGTCTGTTGATGTCTGCATTTTACATAAAACCACTGTGGATGATTTATTACTAGACTACAACTGTCTTGGCGTCATTAGCGATTATTGAGTGAAAGAAGGCCGGTCCGTGAAAATTTTGTCGTAGATGAAAGCTGTCCGTGGAGCAATAAAGGTTGGGGACCGCTGCTCTACGTTATATCTGGGACAAAGGCTAATATTTGGAAGTGGATAAAGGTATGAATGTCTGTCAAAATTCAATGTATGAACTGGTTGAAAACATTTAATGTCTGATTTGGCTGACAAAATTGTAATAAGAGAGATGTTTGTTGATTCTGGGGGACGGGAATTTCACAAGCCTATTGGCTTATTTTTCGGATGTTGTTGATGTTGTAAATGTGATGAAGGTGTGAAGTCTATTATATTAACATGTCTGAAAAATTAATAAATGAATAAATAAATAAAAAGAAATATCCTGTCCGTGAAAATCACAAAAATGATAGTGAAGGTCAACAGCCACTCGGAACAAGTCCGGATTACTGCCGAGAACCCGAACGCAGCTCTCACTTTGGGCATACAGGGATTTGATGGCCCTAAGGGGAGGCCCCCTCACCCCATAATCCCGCAGTACCTCCCATAGTAAGTTCTTGGGGACCAGATCGTATGTTTTCTCCAAGTCCACAAAACACATGTAAACTGGATGGGCATACTCCCAAGCCCCCTCTAGGATCCCCGCGAGAGTAAAGAGCTATGTGGGTTCCATCACCAGGATGGAACCCACATTGTTCCTCCTCAATACGAGGTTTGACAATCGGCTGGACATTCCTTTCCAGTACCTTGGAGTAAACTTTCACAGGGAGACTAAGGAATGTGATGCCCCTGTAGTTGGCACACACCCTCTGGTCCCCTTTTTGAAAAGAGGAAGCACCACCCCAGTCTGCCACTCTTTCGGCACTGTCCCAGATTTCCACGCATTATTAAAGAGGTGCGTCAGCCAAGACAGCCTCTCAACACCCAGAGCTTTCAGCATTTCTGGGCGAATCTCATCAACACCCGGGGCTTTGCCATAATGATGTTGTTTAACTTACTCTGTGACTTCGCCCAGAGAGATTGATTCAAATCCCCCATCATCCTCCAGCTCTGCCTCTGCAACAGAGGACGGGTCAGTTGGGGTAGTTGGATCTAGGAGTTCCTCAAAGTGTTGTTTGATCTACAATACTTCAAATTATAATGATGAGATCTCAGAGGTGATCGGCACACTGTCTTCATATGATATGTGAACAGCTCAATGAAGGATTTTAAAACAGGGCTGTTCATTGTAAAAGATGAAAAAAAGTATAGCAGGTTACTAGATTAGCAGGTTACTAGATGATAAGACATCTGGCTCTCGACAAACATAACAAACATAAATGATTCAATAAATTATTTTGTCAGAAGGTAATCTGTTCTGTGTTTTGGAAAAATTACATGAATAAATTGCTAAAACTAAAAATTTTTTGACTAAAACCAGTGAAGTTTAGATGTGAATTCCAATTGGGCCCCAGAAACTGCTATCAAAATCAGATTCAGAACTAAACCTCTTTAGCTTGTAAGGTACAGAGTAGGGTTTCCCTGTCTCACTCTGTCTCCGGTACACGCAGTTACTGATCTCTCTGTTCGTGGCTTCACTGTTGCTCACGTCCTTATTAGATTTTCTTCACCTTGCCTCTATTTTGGTGTTTGGTTATGTGGTGAACTTTGTTTTTTTTTTTTTTTTTTTTTTTTTTTTTTGTTGTACGTACGTGTGCATTTAACCACCGCCTTGGTGTTAAAGTCTTTTTTTACCTGTTCTAAACTCTGTTCAAATTAACAATGTCTATTCTTAATATTTTAACTGAGACATAGCGCGCACGCACACACACACACACACACAGACATACACACATACACACACACACACACACACACACACATACACCATAATCAATATTGTTTAACTTTATGTGAAAAAAAATGTCAATAGCATTAGGTTCTAAAAATAAATAATTGAAAAAAAATTACTAGAAAAAAATTTAAATGAAACAGAAGAAAAAAATTAAAAAGTTTTGTTGAGTATGACAATTCTTGTTCATGTATACTTTGTAGTTAATTACTTTTTTTATTGTATGTACTTCATTAATGCACTTTGTGTTTACTCGTTCTATATATAGTTCCTTTACTATTGTGATCAAAAGCACTGAATCTCAATTGTGAGGCTCTTCGGTAAATATTCATTCATAGACTTAAGAATATTCATGTTCTGACTCAGTTCCATAAAAAACTTGTTCTGTAAATACTTCTCTTACTTTTGTGATCAAAAACATTTATTTGAATTTCAATTTTGAGGCTGTTCTGTAAATAGTTTTAAAATAAGCAAAAATACAGCAACTTGTGATCAATCCATATCAATTTTAGACTTAAAACAGTGTTGTGATTTAAGCCGCACCCATTTCCGGTCAAACCACACCCACTTCCGTTTTAAGCCCCGCCCATTCCGAATACAGATACGGATACAGATAATCTAGTTGGTTTAACAGATACAGATACAGATAGTGGTGTACTCGCTCATCCCTAGTACAGAGGCTTGAAAAGTGAAGCCTGGCATTGAGTCGTGTCACTTATGAGTCATATGTTGTTAGGAGCCAGTCAGAATGTCAGCAGTACACCTACAAAACCAATGCCGCCGAAGAAGACCTATGTCTCCTACTGTGATATGGCGCATCCCTGATCCTGTTGACTGGACAGTTCTCCTTCAACCCGCTGCCAACACACGCTTCCTGCCACCCACACTCCCTGTGCTGGCTGGCTGTCTATTCATGTATCTAGTGTCCAGGATGAAAGTATTTTTTCCAATCAAGGGTTTTTTGAGACATGAAGCATGTCACTCAGTGACGGCAGAGCTCTTCTGCAGACTTGAGGAACAGAAGGGATGTAGAGAAGTGTCAGAAAGAAAAGAAAAAGCTGCCCTCATTTTCAGCGTTCTGCTGATGGGCCCTAGTGTCAGTGTAACGGTTAACAGAGCTCGGTTTAGGTTGTCATGGACTGGAGTTGAGATGTCACAGCTGAGGTGACTGAGACTTTCTGGTGCAGTACATAAGTCACGACCTCACGTTTGTCACTTTGCATATTGAGCATTACCGTAAGGGGATATCTGAACATTTTAAATCTATTCATTCAAAATGCATTTGTGTCATGTATGAACACATACTCAAAACATGTTTGCAGTTCTTCTGAAAGTGATTTCCCCACATTCTTACCCACTTGAAAACGTGATTCAGAAACAACATGCTAGATGAAGAGATAAAGTATTGGGTTGGGTCACATGTTGTTGCATTTACTTCTCCATGGTTCACAGCTGTTGTTTTAAATAAAACACATGCATTTTATTTAAATGGGTATTTTTTAAAAATCCATCAAAATTTCAAGCCCTTTCATCTCTGTTGTGCCATCTGTGATGCACCAAACCGCATGAGAAACTTTTTATATTTGCAGACTCAGAAAAAAAAAAATCATGTGGGTATACCCTGGGACAGAGACTGTTGACAGATGAGAGGAAAACAAGGAGGAAATGTGCAAAGTATGGAGAACACATGAGGAGACAGACAGGAGAGGCAAAATAGAGATTAAGGGAGAAGAGGAGCAAAGGTTCCACTGAAGTACAGGATGAATGAGAGGGAAACATCTGCAGGTAAACACATAAGAACCTCCTGAATGACAATCAAAACTGTGTTCAAGTTATTTCAGTTGTGCAATAGCCTCCAAGTTATGCAATTACCTGCAGAATTGCATTTAAAATACAGTGTGAGATGAGATAACAGAACCTGTTAACAAGAAGAACACAATTGAATGTCAAAATTTAAAAGTAAAATAAATAAATAAATAAAATAGATGCATCTTCATCAGTGTTCTGAAATCGCAAGAGTTCTCTGACTCTTAGCCACTTTAATCGAAGCTCATAAGGCTCAACAACACTGACCTGCTGCTTAGACCAGCATCACACGTTCTTTTTCCTGCTATTGGAAAACACACACACGCACGCACACACACAAGCACACACACACACAAACACACACACACATTGCAGTAAGCAGCGGCTTCTTGCGGTATATTGTGCTGAGCTGTTTGGATGCTGCTTAGCTGTTCCTGAGTTAGTGACAGGAGTTAGGATTAGTGTCAGCTGCAGCCACGCTGGCTAGGTTCATACACTGTCATCCAGCATAGACACATCTCTAAGAGACAACACTGATCCCCTGGCACTGATCCTTTTCTCATTTATCGTAATATAGAAGGTGTCAAATTGAGCATTTTTTACTCAATTTGAGTCAACTTCGTCTTTCTGTGAATAATTGCTGTCGTTTTTAAGAGACAACTTTTTAATGACTGAGATACAACAACTGTCATCTGTCATCTGTCATTTATAGCATATGATTTAAATCATGTAATGATAAAAGATACATAAATATAATTTATTTATCTTTTATCATTACTTTACGTGCTTTTTCTTCATATTGCAAATAGTACCATCATCAATATCAATATTTATAACATTAGTGAATTGATGAACGGATCCCCTGTAGGTGGCGGTAATGTTGTTCTTGAATGAGAGATCAACGTATATTATATGAGAAGAAGACAAGGGATGACTGTTCACACTGTTTTTAGCAAGTGTCCAAATGCGATCCATATCTGATTGGAGTGTTAGGAGCTGTTCAGACTGCAGGCGCCTCTGTCCCTATCTGACACAAAACTACCTCCTGAATGTGGTTTCAATCCGTCCCTCAAGAATTTGATTGGAACTGTTCAGACTACACATGAGATATGCGACATCAATCTAAAATCAAGCTAAAAATCGGATATAGGCGACTACTCTGAATGGGGACTAGGAAAACTCTGTAAGTCAGACAAATTCAGGCACCTCATGCTTGTACAGAGAACATGTCGTGATAGCTCAGGGAGAAAGAGTGTTGTGTTTGTGCAAAAATACAACTGAGATGATGGAGAGAATGAACAGATGGAGTTTGAATCATAACCCCTTTACTGTAAACCCTGGTCCCCAGAGAGCTGCAGTGGAGCTCACTACATTTGCTATCGTTGCGACAGTGAAAAATATCATGTTTTTGTCAAATGTAGAGGTTGAACATAGTTATGTATTTGGAAATAAATTATTTTGCCATCAAAAGCCCTTTCCCAGTGTTATTTTTGTTATTCTACAAAAAGAAAACAGTGTTGAAATGTTTGACTATTAGCGTCAAATTCACTGTTGCTTCAGTAGCTGTTCACTTGTTTTCTCGGTTGTGGTCAAAAACTGTCATTTTTAGTGAAAACAATGGAAAAAGGTAGAAACAAACTTTTTTTCCCCGATGAAATATGTGCGTCTACTGTGTTTACATAGTCATATAATACAATAAAATACAATATTCTGCAAATTTCAGTTGTCTTTATTTGTCACAGGGTCTGAGATCACCATTATGGTGCAGATCTGATCTCAAATCTTTGACATTAACAGAGATTTAATTTGAGGGATGGTTGATAGTTATTTGGCACTTCCACACATTACTAAAGGTATAAAAATATTTGTGGATTCTAAAAGGAGTTTTTCGTGATTGATTGCTATTTTGATTGTACTGTAATCTAAATGAAGTCATCAAACAACACATCAAGTTAATAATGGGGACAACTTTTCAGTCGACAACTTTGGCAAATATTATGCAGGAAAGGATCCCTGTTCATTGCCCTCGTATGAGTGAATCTATTGTCTGAGCCTCTACCGACCTGAAAAACGCGCTTATTCCAGGTGATCGACATTTCATATTCAATAACAATCATCTCTCCGCCTGTGCTCCATATGCAACCACACTGTGGGCAGCTACTCCATTCCAACATGGCCGGCAGACAGGTGTCTGTTTATGATCAAGGAGCCATCTGTTGTCAGGCAGATTAGGTCGGTTTCTTCAGCTCTCCTGTCCAGCGTCAGCTCTGACCTTGCCAGTAATCTGTGGACTTCGAACTAATGGGGTTTCTGAGTCAAGAGCTAGCGTCCACCTGCATCTCTTCTTGTTTGCTCTGAGTGACCAGTAACTAGCTGCATGTAGGTGACTTCAGACCCAGATGACTTGATGTCCCGGACATAGAGATATGCCTCTGCATAGGCGAGCCACGTGACCCAAAAAGAGAGTACATGCAGAAAATGAAAAGTGACGGAGAGAAACAACAACAGAGTCCATCTTATCGTTGTTTACTTGCTGTTTTATATACCCCAGTGACTTCACTTCTTTTGCGTATGATAGTTTGTGTTGAAGCAGAACTATTTTATTCAGTTTTGTGCTTCAACTGTGCACAAACTCTTTTCTACAAACAAATTCCCTCCTGTATTTGAAAGTGTGTGTTTAGACCCACATCTAACCTCAAGTGCAACACTAACAGCCACTTTGTGATCTAGTATTATCACACAAACTGGTTTCTAATTTAAAGATGCACAACCTCCAACTTTCCACCATGAGGTTATTATGACAGTCAGTTCATAGTGATGCTCAACAGATTATAATAAGGCAGTCAGAGACTGCAACATCCTGCGACTCCCCTGAATTCAAAATTTTATCATCACCTACTTTCATAGGTCATGGTCATTTAATAAAAGACCCATGATCCAACATGAAACTGGTGCATTCTATTTGTCATTGAGGTTTCAAAGATGTGTACCTAAAAAGGTATAAAAGTGAAAATGTGACGTTGACCTAGTTTTTCAAGGTTAAGGTTGTGATCTAATTTTCATCCCTTTGCCTCACTGAATATAATAATGCCTTTTGTTTTGTCTTTCTATCGTGTCCGGTTTCCTTAGATAAGTGCAAACATATTTCAGGATAGACAAGGCAGTCAGAGACTGCGGCCCCGTCCACACGATGACAGATTTTTTTAAAAACGCATCGAAAACGATTCGCGTCCACACGACAGCATTTTCAAAAAAATCTCCGTCCACACGTAAACGCACCAGTGCGTTTTTGAAGACGGCTATAAGCATGCCAAACCATGTGGTGGCAGTATTGAGTCAAATTTTATCCAATAGGAATCCTCCGTGTTTTGTTGTCACAACACACGGGCCCATAAATATGACGTCACAGAGGTTTTTGTCGCAGGCAAGACGTCAGCATTTTTAAAAAGTTGTGGCTACCCCGTCCGCACGACAACGGTGACCCAGCGTTTTTAAAAAAATCCACCTAAGCCAGCGTTTTCGAAAAGTTGCGTTTTCGTTCCAGATATCTGTGTTGTCATGTGGACGGAAGGCGTAAAAGCAACAAAAAAGTTGCGTTTTCAAAAAATCCGTCATGGTGTGGACGGGGCCTGAAACATCCCGCGAAGGGAAGGTCAGGGAACCCTGAAAGTAATACCTGATAAGTGCATAGCTTTGAACTTTCAGGGTAGGTCGAAGCTGTGCACTAGCCTTGGCCATAGATGAAAGCTAGTGCATAGGTAGATCAAAGCACTAGCTTTGATCTATGGTCTTACACTGGCCTTTCTATCTTACCTCTCTATCTTACACTCATCTTTCTATCTTACCCAGTTCCTGAGTGTAAGATAAAAGTTTTTTCAAGGTCAAGGTCATTTTCATCCCCTTTGCCATCCGAGTAATCTGCTTTTTGTTTCATCTTTCTATCTGCAACGGTTGCAAAGATATTTGGTGGACATACGAACGAACAGACGAATGAAGGAACGGAGAAAAGAACGGATGGACGAACGGACGAACGAACGGACGAACACACGAACGCTGACAATTCCAATACATCACTGCTTTGAAGCGGGATGTAAAAATATCTCAGACCATAGATCAAGGCTAGTGCTTTGATCCTTGGTCTTACTCACACTGGCCTTCTCCCTCGTCTGTCTATCCTATCTGGTTCCTGAGTGTGCAAAAGTTGAAATTTGAGCTTGACCTACTTTTCTCAAGGTCAAAATCACCACCTCATTTTCACCCCCTTTGTCTCTCCTTTGTCATCTTTCTATCTGCAACGATTGTGAAGATATTTGGTGGACGGACGGACGGACAAACACACAAACACTGACAATTACAATACAAGATTATGCATCACCAAAACAGATTAAATGTAACGGTGTGGGAAATGTAGGGCCTCTAATAACAATATGTCCGTGTTTAAATATACAGTATATGAATTCTAGGAGAATTTCTCATCTGTATTAGGCCACACCTTATTGCAGGATCTCACGAATACAAAACACCAACAACCAATCAACCGTTTAGGTGACACGACGGAACATTTGGAGTCACAAATTTAAATTTATTGCATTTTTATTGATTGGAGAAAGCAGAAAAGAACCTACACAGACCTACAGGAGGAAAATATACAAACTCAGCCCAGAAAAGTCACCAGTCCTCGAGAGGATTTGAAACCATGGCCTTCTGTCTGTGAGGCAAAAGCAGTTTCCACAGCAGCACCACCAAATGCATCATCAGTTTTCATAAATTACCTTTTTTGGAACATATTGTGTTCGAGATTTTCGAAAAATTTATGGATCCACAGCATCCTGGTTGATATGAGTCATTATTTCAAGGGAATGTTGAAATAAGGGAATGTGGAACAAATAACTAATAAAAATGTTGAATCACAGTATCTTGTAACACACATGTCAGCTTGACATTACAGTAGCTTAAAAATAAAGCTGGACTGGAAATATAGTCAATAAAAGAGAATCTCTTCACTTCATGACCAAAAAACCATCATCCAAGCCAACAGTTGTTGAAGGTGTCATCCTAAAAGTCAGCTAACATGACCCTTTATATTTAGCATGGAATGGATTGATAGAGTAGACAGATTACCTTGTGACATTCTTTGCCTCTAACAAACAACTTACTCCTCTGAACTTCTCACATTAAGAGTCTTTTACTGCTCTTATTCACTGTCAAGGCTCTCCCTGATCGAATTCATCCTCTGACTCCTCCGGATCTCCCTCTCACCTTCACATAGCGACACAATGGCGTAAGTCAAGAGGTGACTTACAAGACTCATTAAGAATAGAGGCAGGCAGCTCTTTAATTACAGTAATGATGCTCTGCAAACCATGTGTAATAGGAAGAGGAGGAGGAGGAGGAGGGCATGAACACGCTGGGAGGTCAAAGATATTGTGTTATTGTTTCTGCCTGTAGGGCTTATTGGAGCAGAAGTGTGATACAGTGTTTATGGAGAAGGCGCTGCTTTGGCACTATCTAACAAAGCGTAGCGAACATGATGAAACCCACGGCATTACTGATGCATGGGTAGAAATAACATCACGCATGTGATGGCAATACAGGTCTGTATGCATGTTAGTGTGAGATAAAGCTTGTGTGCCAGTGTCAAAGGGCTTTGGGGGATGGCACACACTGAGGCTTAGGAATAACGTGTCTGCTTCCAAGGTCACCACAGACTGTGTGTTGACAGAATGTGTCTGTGTGTGTCTATAAGGGCTGGTGCCATGCTTACAGCACTGATTCATCTGTAAATGCTTTCTCTAATGAGGCTTGGCATAAAATGCTTCATCCAAAGGAAGCAGGGAAGCATGTCAGCATTTCATCCTGGTTCTTTTGCAGGTCTGGCCTATCATGACAACACTGCAATGCCACATTGTATTTGCCTTCTGGTATGAGTCTCAAAAATCTGGCTGATATTTAGTCCAAGTTTTTCCAGTCTCTTATTTTTGCATATTAAGAAATTCTTCAATGATGAATGATGCATGGGGAAAACAAAGACAGCAGTGTCTGACATGGTCCTGTTATACTCACAATCAGTATTTTAAACAAAAAAACTTTGTTCAGGATTGTATCTCAAATTGTTGATTTGGATTCAGTGATGTTTGGGTAAATATGTGTTAAGGGGCGCTACAATAGTCAAAAGATGTATTGTTCAATCAAGAAGGATGGATGTCGCAGTTTTCTACATTCAGCTTATATGAATCAATTTTTAAGAACTTTTTTGTTGATATTTTTCATTTTGTAACCAGTATTGTCTTTTATTGTCACAATGCTGCTTCGTAAATCTTGCACCTCTCAGTCTCTATACTGCCTGAACAAATGTTTGTACTCTTGGCGTGCAGGGTTTCTTTGTTTCCCTGAGATTAATCATGTTGATATCAAAAACAAGGGAAGAAAATACACAAATCTTAATTTGCAGGCTTTGACAACTTATCAGTTGTCACCTTGAGGTATTTTATTTTCCAAAAAAATTCGTTTAACTTAAAAAAAACAAACAAACTGCAGAACTGTTTGCAGCATTTTCAAATCAATCTATTATTTTATCCTGAAGACAAAAGAACATATACTTCTGTACTGTATAGAATCTTTACAAAGAACACAATACTCACATTTCCACGATCACAATTCACAATCAAATGCCATTAAAAGTGCTCTCCACTTATATTTATTTTAGCAACTGAAATCAAGTTTAACAAGAAACATAAAGTCATCAGTAATCAACTGTAATCTGTAATAGAACTCTTCTATGCTGTCAAAAAAAAAGTTGACACAACCAAACCATTTTGGGGGTCTGTTGGGTCAAGAAAATAGATTTTTTCTTTGTTTCAGAAAAAACAGACAATTCTGAACACATCCATGACCAACTACTAACAGGGAATACTAAAATGGAAAAACAGAAGTGTGTCACAAGTAGTTATGTCAACTCTGGAGTATCCAATTACAAGTCTGGTGCAAGGTCCTTGTTGGTCGGTACTAGATAAATGAGAGTAGTAGCCAATCAACAAGCAGGAAGTGGGGATATAATGGTGACACATAATGGTGACACAGCATAAGACTGGGTTTTGTTAGCAGCCAGTGGATGGAGACTGAAAAATGTATCCTTCACTTTCACTGGCAACAGTGCCATGTTAATGCATCAATCAATGCCAGAGCCCAGGACATGGACACCAGCCCGTGAACAATGTGTTCCCTAGAACAAGTCCAGGGTGTGTGTGTGTGTGTGTGTGTGTGTGTGTGTGTGTGCACGTGTGTTTGTGTGTGTCTTTAGATGACCTCCATTCACCTTGTGTGTCAGGATGCACTAATGGTAAAAAGAAACAGACATAGAAAGAAAAGCAAAGCCAGGGGATGGAATAAACCGAAAAAGGTTGTCAGTGCCAGCCGATCAGCATCCTCAATTATTAATGCATCTCAAATATGGATCGTGTCAGTTGTTGATTTATTACGTCATATGTGCACTTAAGAGAGAGTAGTTACAGAAGTTGCAGTGAGGCACTTCCTAATAGGATTCACAATGATCTATCAGGAGCAATTTATCCATTCACACTGATGGCAGCCTGATTAATTTGTGTCTTTCCGATTGTTTATGCTGGTAATATCTGCTTTATTTGACAGGTGCTCTATGGCATTGACAGGCTCCTCATTGTATCACAGTCACACCAACATTAACAACCTGTTGAGCATTTAGCTGCTTTACACCTGAATTTTGAATGCAAGTTCATCTCTTAGGAACAAAAACATTCTGTCACTACATGTGTTAACTGTTAAACTGCATTTCACACTAGTTTAGAATAACCTGGAGTCAAGATAATCGAATATCAGATGTCATATGATATGAAATATAATGGGTCACTGTGCTTAGTAGCTACTCCAGTGTTTTGAATTTACACCAAATTCTGTTGAAGTAATACTTAGCAGCTGTTGCAGCTGCTATTTTCACAAAATACTCCTGTTACCACATGTGGAAGGGAAGCTGAATCACGCAATCCCGTCACGCAATTTCCATTTTTGGCAAACCTTGGAACAGCGGTGGACACGTTAAAAGAATAAAGGATGGTGTTGTTTGGTATGTTTTGCCAACGCTTTGATTTGGATTGCAACATCTCAAAAGCTTTCAGATGGATCGGTCTCGGCAGGGTCACCAACAGGTTTTAACGAAATACCCAAAATAACTGACAGATTAATACTGGTCACTGTGCAGTTTTTTTTTACATTAAAAAGATTAGATGGCATGCTGGCACTCTAGATTTGACCAATTATTATGTTTTTATTTAGGCTCTATCTGAGATTAGACATGATGAAGAGCATGAAATACGTGATTCACCTTTTTTTTAATAAACTTTTAAACGTTTTAATACAGAATTCCCCTGAATAGAGCATACTGTATACTGATGGTCCTAACATTACTGGATGTAAAAGTGCATCAATGTGAATTTTAACATTGAAATGCAGGGAAACTCTGCAGGAGCACAGAGGAGTAAAGTAGAGGAATACTCCACATCACACAGATTCTAAACTGTAGGGCTACTCTGATTTACATATATAATTCAGTGCTGCTGCATTGTAACCTTCATCGGTATTGTTGACCTTTATTGTAATATTGCTGTTCCAATTACACAGGTCATAGTTCTTTTGCAGTACTTGGCAAGATCTGAAAGTGCAAACTGAAGCTTTTCCACCGTGTTGCTGACGTCTTACCTCAGTTAGTGGAATGAATCCAGTCCACAAGGTGGTGAATGAATTCTCATAACCAAAGAACCAGAACACCCATCTATTCATACTGAATGAACTGAAAATTGAAAAGTGTTGACATTTTACTTTTTTCTAGGATGGTGACTATTTCAGATCATTACCTGATATAAAAGACACTGAATGATGAAGATTTCAGCTTTTCAGACAGTGTCTGATCTGACTTCCGCAGCTTAAGGAACGTATAGCTTGTATATTTTGAATCACGCCCTGCTCCAACCCAGCAAGCTGGACTTGACCTTTTGAAGTTTGAGACCAGGTTGAGATAATTTCAGTCCCAAAGAATAGTTATTGGCTTTACCAGAGAAAACAGTGAGACTTCAGAGGGAACCACCTACCAGATGGTTAGATTTATGTCTTTTGACCAAACATCCTAGTTAGACAATTGATTTTCAAGTTGGGATTTCAACATATCCTCAACAGATTCTCTATTTGCTTGGTCTTGCAAAACACCAGCTTTTAGTACCATCAAACGTAGGAATGCTCTGGATTGGGTGAGCAAACATTTCAGTCTGAAATGTTTTTGTCAACAATAGTGTTGCCTGAACTACAGAATGTGTTCATTGACAATTGTTTCACCTCTTCATTATCTTATCTCAGTTGTCAATCAGCATTTTCAGTTTTTGTTAAAAAATTGCAACAGAGAAAAGCCTGAATGACCTGAACTTCGTGAGATATGACCTGCCTGAGTCACAATGAATGCTGGGTGCTTTTTGTGAACTTAGCAAACTTGAAGGACTGAAGGAACCGTGTGACCGGGTTCTTGTCACCATCCCCTCTCCAACTAATGACATTTTCACCCACGCCCACAAATCACCCACACGTTAATGCAGGTTGTGTTTAGAATGGGGGACACGGTTGGATGACTCTGTTGCTCTGAGTGTTTATGGTGTGTGATGAGCAGCGTTGGGGGCCCGATACTGTATGACAACATTGATTGAGATGAGGGTGAGGTAACAAGAGTAGATTTCCTTCATCTATCTATGTGGGTTAAACACCTTCATGTAATATACTTTATTCCATGTACACACAAACACATCCCATAGCTAATCGCCCTATAGCAAACTCTTATGAGCACTTGAAGAGCTAATGACATAACAAGGGCCTGTATTTAAATGAAACCACTGCAGGGGGTGGAATCAAGGATGAATGCATCTGATGGGCTGCTAGGTGGGTAAAAAAAAACAGAAATACTTAATATATTTAACATTAATGTGTGCACTGGAAATTCAACTTCTCCTGATAAACCTCTAATGGAGACTAAAGGAGGAAAAGAAAAAGAATAAATAACTTTTTTGAGGCAATATAGATAACTTAGTTTATATAGATACAGATACAGAAAGGAATAAATAGTTTCAGTTTGCATCAAACTTAAGAAGTCTACCTGATGTGTACGTGTGTGTGATGCTATGAAATGTAGTCCTTTAATCAAAGGCAGTGAGTTGGAAAATTGCATATAAATCTGTCGGAGTCCGAAGCTGTCTGGTGGAGAGAGCCTAAACACAAAGACACAGTTAAAGCTGCATGGTGGATGGGGTGTTCATGACCTACATTCCACAGCAGTGTAAGAACTCCGTCACCAATTATAGCAGGAACCATGACAAAGTAGTAGAAGTCCAATATTAAGATAAGGTACAAATATACCACTATATCTTTCGCTGTGCCAGACTATTTATGAGGCTAGACTTTCTGAGTCCTTAATGTTTTAACTGTCATTATGTAAGGGAACACCTATTCGGCTCCATCAGACATAGATGTATGCTCTTTGCATTTAATACCATCCAGACTACTGCAGAAGGGGGTTTGACATTTTTGAAGATTTGAAAGATTACGTTTTAATGACATCTGTAAATGTCTTGGTTTCCAGTAGTGTGAGATGTTAAAATATCCTCTTAATCTGTGAAAAAGGCTGAAGACACAGACAGAAAGGCCTTTTACTACTGGTGTTTTACATACTTGTTTGTTCCCATTGAGCCTGGCTGTAAACCTCAGCTGACAGAGCATTTGAATGGAACGCTTAGACCTTGGTAAAGTCTTATACTTGACACAAACCACGAGAATTTGTGACTACTTTTCAGATAAGTCCACAAATTGACACCATGTCCATGTCTGTAAATCTGAAGCAACAATGGGCAACCAATTATCTTAGCCAGGATTAAAAGGCTCAACTTTTGCTTGTAAATTTTAGTGCTCATGACACCACAGCTTCCTGTACCTTGTCAGCAAACCAAATGCACATATTTCCAAAAATGTAAAACTATTCCTGTCATGTCAGATGCATTGGAACAGCTGTAGAATAGTCAGATTTTCAATACTGAACTCTTCATTGTTCACCTTTAAATCTTTGCTTTGGAATTGTTCTATTCATAAGGACCCAATTCACAATTAAAACTTATGTTTCAATACTTTGTCATTGCAGGTACCCAGCAATCATTCATGAACACAAGTTGGCACTAGTGGTAAGCAAAAAACAATTAACAGCTAGAGATTTCAAGTAGATCACATCTTGAGGTGGGATTGCCCTTTGGATCCCTTCGGTGACAGAGATAGGTAGATAGAGGGATGGGGAGGAGAGAACAAACGCCTCGAATCATGTGAATTTCAAGCATTAAGAGGATAAAGATCTAAACTTACCTTTTCAACATCTTTTCTTTTAAATTACATAAAATGACCTGACCAAAAAGTCTACTGAGGAGTTGTGCTAGTACTGATTTTAAAAAAACAAAAAAAGAGGATTGTTTAGGGGCAAGAAGAAATAATGACAAGAAGTCAGTATATTAAACAGTATATTAAATTTAAAAAAATTAAAAATAAAATAAAATTCAAAATTAAATTAAAGTCACATATTGTATAATATTAACTAACAGACTAAATCAATAAGGTACGGAGCCCAACAGGACTGAGAAACTCAAAAACAATTAAATATGTATGATCAAAATCTTATATACTTGTAAGTGTGGATCCCTATATTATCCTAGCTTTAGTTTAACATCCACAATGTATATATATCAGAGGAAGAGTGTTTTGATATCCCAAGCAGGAGTGTCAGTCTACGGGTTTAAACTCACTCGGCACTCGGTTGATGGCTCTCAGAGGTCTCAGTACACGAACCGTCCTCACTGCTGAAAAGCTGACATTCTGCAGGTTCAGAGAGTATTCCAGCATCCTGGAAAAACATGGAGAGGCAGATAATATGTGTAAATACAGCAGCCACAATCCATACTTTAATACTTTAATTGTTGCTGGGTCTTCCCACTCTTCTGGGAATAAAAAGATAGAATAAGTAACAGCAATGTTATGTAGGCAATTATAGGCCTCACATATTACATGTTCATAGGCGGGTTGTAATCAAACACATAATGCCCTGACTCACATTTGTATTCTCCTCTGCTACACAAATTGTGAAAAACGACATGCTTTCATTCCAATGCCCATTGGATTGCAAATAGCAAAACAGATATTTATAAAAACACAAAAGACACACACACACACAATCCACATGCTTGTGCTTGTATATGCACCACAACATGCACGCGATGCTTGCGTGTTTGCCAAGCACACTCTTATAGTCGAATGCGCCCTCACCCGATCAACCTTCAAAGGAGTAAGCAGTATATGTGCAATCACTTTGAGAGACGTCAAGAGCGAGTGAATTACTCGTCATTGAGAGAAGATTCTGGCATCCTTGGTGCATAAAAGAGCACAATGATATCAATCTACACTCTTAACAGCCTCTTCAGCAGGCGCTCCTGGGCTGAGATGGGAGGTTAGAAGGACAGCACATTGAGGAGAGAACGACTGTGCAATGCTTGGAAAAACATTTTTCTTTTTTCTTGATCAGTGTTTATCGGCGTCTTCTCTCACACTGTATGTGTGTGTGTGTGTGTGTGTGTGTGTGTGTGTGTGTAGCAGATGCTGCGCACATGTGTAGCTTGAGGGAGAGTGCAGATGAAGGAATTCCCTCCTCTCACCAAGTCCAAGTCTGTCCTTATGACAAATCTGCAACACTTCTGGAACAGTGCGTGCATTTTTGTGCATGTGTGTATTATGTGGATGTGTGCATGTGTGGATGTGTGTGTCAGGTAATTTTAAGTGCAAGAATCTCCTTTAGTGAATGTTTCCCAGAGCAAACATCTTCAGATTTGAATATTTTCTCAAACAAACCACTATAGAATGCATTCGCTGTCAAATACATCAGTGTTTTATATATACAGATACTTTTTTATTTGTGTGTGTTTTGAAAATTCAATCTGTCTCACTGTTTTGTAGTTTTCTTGTGGTACTGGGTGGCTTCAGTGTTCTTTAGGTTTGTTTAGTTTACAGTCGCTAATGGAAGCTGGATACATGCTGATGTCACAGGAGAAGAAAAAGAAGACTTCTGGAGATGTTAAAAGTTAGGACTAAGGTTCTACATGAATTCATGTTTTTGGTAATCAGCATGTTGTAGCTTCTTAGTTGTTTCTTTTCTCTGGTTATGGACTGTTGGTCACACATGCCATAGATACCCTATCACAGAGAAGTTAATGTGATTTATTATTCTAGTTCTATTATTTTAAAAATGGCTTAACTAAATATGTGTGCACAGAATTAAGAATCATTAGTTAGCAAATTTACAAGAAAGTGTGTCAAAATGTTATTTAAAAGTTCCAGAAAAACTAAGCCTGTTGACTTCTAGAATGTTGACAAGGAGATTCACAAACTATTAATGATAATATAATGAAACAATATCAATGTCATCTGATTGTTAGACTATATAAGTCAGATTGGTAGAGAAAATGCATTCTCTGTGATATTTTAACAAATATAATTATGCAGTAAACTGTAAAATTGAAGTCTAAAAAAGTCTTGTTTAATGCCAAAGACTGGCTATAAATACCCAGAACAATATAATGCAAGTATCCGGGTAATTTTGTCAGACAGAATTACATAAATAAAGATAAAAATACATGATGAATGATGTCCGTTGAAAAATAAAAACTCCGTGCAAAAACACTTGCTTCCCCTGATGAGAGCCAGATGAAATTTGGAGTGCTCAATGAAAGCCGACCCAACTCTCGTCATCTGGAATAAGAAACAGACGAGGAGAAATGGAGTGAATCAAACAAACGATGGATGGAAATGACAGGAAGTCGTGCGCTGTTTTTGTCAGAGTTTGTGCCAGCGTCGATGATGCTGATACAGAGAAGGGCAGCGGGACTGAGAAATGAGAAGCAGGAGAGGACGGGGGGAGGTCCAACCTTAGAGAGAGTTTGCGTGAGGAGACATCCCAACCCCAAAACACACAAAGCAGATTTTCACATAGGGAATGGAATCAGGGATGAAAACAGCTTCAGATCGTATCACTCTCACTCTGGTATTACTCTTCTGCCTATTCTGATATGGAGAATTTTTTTAAAGAATGGGCTCAGGGGATTTTGCATACACACATGTATACACTCATATGTCTGATTTATGATGTGTATTCATCTACTTGTCCATTGTCTGGCCATCTCAATCAACTTCATTTCCTGCGACCACCAGCTTCCTGTTAGAATCCTAAGTAGTTTTAGGCTTCTTATCTGAAGGAAGAATGAAAAGGAACGGTCAATGGAAGGATGCGCCAAAATGGTAAAACAAATCAAATCAATGCCGAGACAGTTAGAAGGAGATGTTCTCAGGAGACTTTTGCGTCATGATTTCCCTGGCTGAGCTTCCACCTCCATATTCTTATACAAAGCATGATGGATAGACTGAGACGTGATGAGAGGAACTGACAAATTTTCATGGAGTCGCTTCAGTTTTCATGCTTGATTTGACGTTGGGGAATTTGTTTTTACAGTGAAGAAACTACGTGATAAATTATCTTGTAATTACATTTTATTATGACAAATTGATGAGGCCAGTGAAGGCACATCACATTGTTCACAAATGGGTCTAGATATTGTGCAATGTGTTTCAGTGTGATGGTTGTGGAGGATGTCTACATCAGACACGATGAACATGATTTTATATGCACATTAATGAAATCTACAGGTCTGATAAGCATATAATTTATTTTGACACAGGTTGATATAAGACTGATCCAACATGTTTTTAACGTATGATAGCATTACGATTGGATGCAGCAATACTTTATTTACCTAGTTTTAATCACAAATACATTTTATTGATTGATGATATTTTTTACATTTACAATAAATATTTGTAACCAACATACATCCTAGAGCGCCAAATAGTGCTACAACCACTTATTTTTTTTTTAGCTTCTATTAGCATACTGTTTTGTTTTTATTGCCTTTTTTGGGCATGGAACTCTATTCTTCTCAAATGTTGTTAAATTCATACACAGCATTACATCACAGTCTCACACTACAGAAATAAATATTCATGTTTTCAATAATACTAAACATTTTCATGCCAACATTAACATTTGGAATAGAAGCATTCATCCACCAGAAACTGAGTCATAGTCATAAACATTGGATTATAAACTTTGTGGCAGTCATTTGACATTTCTTGGAATAAAAAAATGGTCTCATACTAAGATGTTTTATTTTCACGCCAAGTGATTAATTAATCCACAATCAAACAACTTATTAACTCCACTCTTAATAGTTTTATTAGATCATTGGACTGTAGTACTTTACTCCCGACGCTGTACATTCTTCATATTACTCCATACGGTCATATATCTCTTATGCCAAAGAAACTACATGTTGTGTGAATAGCAAGATTATTCTTCACAGTCATGTATGATTGCAGACAATTACTGTACACAGTGTGATTCTCTTCTTCTCTTAACTCCCAAGCTAGAGAAACAAGAGTCAGTGGTCTATGCTACTTGGCTCACATGTGTTTCTGGAAGGAATAATGCATAAATCCTCATTTGCCTATTGCCTGCAGTTTATTCTTCCATGGTAATTTAAAACACACTTCGTACATGCAGTACTTCACTTTCTCTAGTGAAAACAATGATGTGAAATTTTCTATAACAGAAAAATAAAGCCAACCTCCAGATCTGTTTAAATCAACAAATCTTGACCAGTGCTCCATTTTCCCACCAGATTTGTGGAGATTGATAGAGTAATGTCTGTAATTCTGCAATAAAGTCATGGGTCCATCCTCTATCTGGATCTGAACCAAGCTTTGGTCCAAGTCTAACTTATACCTGACCTTTCAAGAAGGATTTGTTGAAATTGGTTTGCCGGTGTTTCTGCACTTAATAATCTTGAAAACCACAAAGTAAAATAAATAGGCCAGTGGTTCTTAACCTTGTTGGAGGTACAGAACTTGCCGGTTTCATATGCTCACTGACCGAACCCTCCTTTTGTAAAAAAAAAATAAATAAATAAAAATTAAGACATAAGTATATGTTTTACTGGTGTATTTAATGAATTGTGCATTAATGTCACCTTTTTCAAAGAACAAAACCAAGACAGTGCATGAACTCACATGAAATGACCTACCTGCAAATCAGTGTGACTTCTGCTGTTGTTATTGAGAGACCAGTTCAGATATGTATGGCTTCACCTTGGCAAGTGTTACTCTTATGTCATTTTCACAGCAAAGTCTGTTTCTTTTGTTTTCCATGCAGCTTAAGGAAGTGTTCCTTTATTTTTGCCAGTAAGATACTAGAGTTGCTAGTCTCGCACCCATCGTGTTGGGTGTTTTGTCTTGACCTCCGTCTCCGCCAAACCCCTGAGACCGACTCACCGAACACCTAGGGTTCAATCGAACCCAGTTTAAGAACCACTGAAATACCACTGAAATAGGCAAAAAATTGATAACCTTCTTCTTTGGCCAAATTGACATCAAGACACAAGGGCTTCTTTCCTGACCCCTGATCCTTACCAAGTTTCATGGTAATCTTCCTTAAAGGTTTGAATGATCCTGTGGACAATCCAAAAGACCAAGTAATAAACTTCCATTGAGAAAAACGTGATTTATTTATGCCCTGAAATTTTGAATAATGGATATCATAAATTGTGCATTCCCTCATCCCTATTAGATGCAGAACTGCACACCCCGCAATGTGCTGGCAATGCTTCCAGAGTCTACCCTGCCTCTCACCAGCTGGGGTAGGCTCCAGGAGAACCCGTCACCCGTAAGGTGGAATATTGACCTATTGGTGAACCCTGTCCTTCTCATGATCCCCAGCAGTAAACTCATTATTTTGTAATAGAATAAACTACATCTACATTCCTAACAAACCGTGACAGCTCAAACCAACTGTTCTGAGGTCAAACAGAATTAAGCTCACAAATCAATATTTGTGTTAACATGCTGATACCTGATAAAAAGTGTCCTGTAACTGATTAAAATTCAAGAATTATTTATCAGACAAATGACAGGAAAAATATATTGCAAAGGTAGTCTAATTGATTATTTATATTTCAGCACGCAAGAATACCACAAGTTAATGAGGGTTTTCATAAAAATCAAAACACATTAACAATGTCTGTTTATATTTGTGTTGGGTTCCAGGTACTCAGAGCTTCAGAGCAGAACCAGAGCATCACAGTCGGTTACACTGATTTAACTATCAGTGCTATGGCTGAACACAATCCAGCAATAAATCAGTATTAGATCACGTTCTTTCAGTGGGAAGCACACCTGTCAATTACATGAAGTTTCAGATTTCTAACAGAAATCTGATTTAAGTTTGAACAGTGACAGTACTTTATGCAGTAACGTCACTTCAACCAAAATTCTTGGTGACGAGACAAACCTATAACACTGCTGAGTCTCCTGAATGAGAGCTTGAACTTATGGTGAATTCAGCTTTTTCTGTCTGGAAAGTAGTTTTTCATTAATGACTAAAGAAGGATTTGTTCTGTTTTAAAACACTCTCTTTATGCTGTTTTACCCTTTTGAGCTTTATGTTTTTCACTCTTCCAGCATCCCATTCCTCCCTACCTACCTCCAATCAGCCATAATCAGTGGCTGATGTGCGGACCTTCTTGGAGCAGGGGCGTAATCTAGCTAATGGAGAAGAATCCAGGTGCATAAGGACACCCGGGACAAGGAAATACAGCAGTACAGTCCTACATTTTAAGAGAAGGCTGACGTATGCACTGACAGTCTTATTTAATGGCCTTCGTTGTTCATGGTTATTGTATCCTTGTCCTCTTTCTCTCCCATCTGGACGGCAACCTCATTTGTTCATGGTCCATCTCTCTCTCTCTCTGTGATTCTGCTTTCAAATGACTAGTTCAAAAGTCAACAATCATATTTCTACCAGGGAACATTCATTCATTTTCTTTAACCGCTTCATCCGTTTGAGCGGGTCGCGGGGATCTGGAGCCTATCCCAGCTGGTCTTAGGGTGCGAGGCAGGGGAAACTCGGGGTGTGACGCCAGTGCACCGTGGAGCCACACAGAGACACCGACAACCACGCACATACACACTCACACCTACGGACAATGTGGGATCGTCCAATTAACCTGAAGCGCATGATTTGTGGAGGTGGGAAAAAGCCAGAGAACCCGGAGAGAACCCACGCAGACACAGAGAGATCATGCAAACTCCGCACAGAGCTGGACGCGAACCCGTAACTGCCTTGCTGTGCGGCGACAGCGCTACCCACTGCGCCACCATGCTGCCCTCAATTCCCTGTTGTTACGATGAGCACAGCCCATTCATCTCTAGCTTTAATATAGACTATTGACTCTGTTCAAATTGAAGAGAAGGGCTCCCAAACACATGAAGCATTCTTATTGATATGCTTGGTTGTGCTTAACGCCACATGTATAAAAATAAAACAGTGATCATCACTTAACATTTAAACTATTGGTAATACAGTAGCAACTTTTTTTTAACTCACTATGCAGGATTAGGCTAGCCGTTTCCCTCTGCTTCCAGTATTGATGCTAATTGAACATTTGTTTCCTTTTTTTACTGTAATTTCACTTCTTCTAGATATTTATTTGGCATTTTCAAATTTGCCTCCAAACAAAACATCAATTCAATGGCAGAAAGCAGGATAAAGTTTAATTTAAAGAAAAGAAAATGTAGATTAATGTTTTGAGGAGGAAAGTTGCTTATATGGTGCTTATTTTTTTGTTACCTAAATATCTATGAGGCACATAAGATAATATAAATAAGTTTAATTTAATGTAGCTTCTTCAGGTGAGGTACCTGCGTCACTATTGACCTTCTCTTCCGCTTTTTATGTTTAATTTTGTATACTCATTTACCCACTTTTCTCTCTGTTTTTCCTGCCAACCCCACCACCCTCCTCCATTCAAACATTTGCTCTTCCTTCAGCTGTCCTCTAAACTGAGCTGGAGCCAATCCAATGTGCCATCAATAAATCACGGGGGAAAAAAACAGAAGGAAACTTTGAAAATTACATACAATGACTGGGACCATCGTCAACATGATGGGTGTGCCAATGTGGCCCCTTTGCCAGATTGTTGTCAATCTGGCAAAGGATACTCGATAATGAAAATACTCTATAATGAAAACCTTTCAGGGTTAATGATTTTTGCTATTTTCCTGCTTCAAATGTCTCCTCTGAGTAACTCTGTGAGGTCTGCCCAAGCTGCAAAGCAAGAGAAACAAAAGACATTTCCTTTGTAATGTCTTGTAAATTTGTTCTTCCCTTTAAAACATTTTCTAAAGGTGACTATAGTGTGTCATTGGCTCATCTACCAATAACGCTACCTCATGGAGAAATATACAAAGAAATAAAAGTAGAAGCAGATAAGTAGTCCTTCTTTTTTAGCCTTCTTCTTCTTCTTTCGGCTTTTCCCTTCAGGGGTCGCCACAGCGAATCAGTTGCCTCCATCTAACCCTGTCTTTTTTATCCTCTTCTCTCACACCAACTACCTTCATGTCCTGTTTCACTACATCCATAAACCTCCTCTTTGGTCTTCCTCTAGGCCTCCTGCCTGGCCATTTAAAACTCAGAAGTCTTTCTTTTTTTTAGTGGTGTGTACAAATATCTGGTAGCCAAGCACCCAGTCGTCTTAAGGTAAATTATTGATTTGCTTTATTTGACATGCTGTATTTCCAAAACACCTCATCTTCAGCCCAGTCATATTTCCATGAATTAAAGCAAAGCTTGCCAGATCAATCAATCAATAGACTGGTATCTGATGTCAATTGGACATCCACATAATGATGATACATGATGCATGATGCTGACCCCACTAGATGATCATTAGCAGCCTCATTTCAGATGACAGCAGAAACCCTACAACGCTTTAACTTATTTGACAGATACCACAATGATGGTACCCAGATGATAATTACTTTATTAAAAGGAATGTGTGAAATTTTAGATAGGATGCCTTTTTTTCTGTTTTTATTTACAGCAGGCTCTTAACAATCCTTAAGGGGAAACAGACCAAACACAGATTGACATGGCTATAATATTTTAAAGCTATGGTACATGGAGTTTAGCAGGTGCTTGGATTCTGGATATGGTGTAATGGAAGGTATTGCAGCAGTTCTGAGATTTAAGATTCACAGTTCATGGCATGACGGGATATTTCAAATGACAAAATAATTCGGTATTAGGTTTCAGACTCTTATGAGGATTTTTGGGTAAATTGTGTTGAATACTTTACATTCAATGTATTAGTTGGTTCATTTAAACAAAGTAGAAAAAAACTATTTCAACCAGTCATGTGCCAACAAAGATCAGGCTGGATAAATATGGAAGAAGGCCGATAAAGTCCTCCACCCAACGTCATGAGTTGGTTGGAGGACTTTCTTTCTTTCTGTCTTTCTCTTGTCAGTATCACTCATCACTCCATCACCTCTCTGAGTCGTCCTGGCTATTGTTCACCAGGAGGAATCCGACCACAGATGGCATGATCGATCAATCAATGTACTATGGATAGGTTGCCCTGTCTGCTGCAGTAAGTGCAGCTACACTCTGGTGTTTAGACTTCCCATCGACAGGGGATTCACTGAACTGATCAATACAAAACATAAATAAATTAATAGACTTTCAACAAGTCTAGAGCACAACTGAGCATAGAGTTTAAGACAATTCACAATCAGATTTTATGTACAAATATAATTTGATAGTGTTATGACACGAGGAGTGCTCATCTCTGTCTAGATTAAGACTCGGTTAATATATTTATTATTTCATTTATTTTGCTGATTGTACTAAAATGAATGAAAAAAAGTAATTTAAGATCATTCTGACAATTGGCTTTGCACTCACATAAAAGTGTGAGTGTTGGCCATTCTCCATCAGTTTTCCCAAGCCCTACCCTGATGTGACTGAGCTCACCATCTTCCTGGTTTTACCCCACACCTCTGAAACAGAGGGGACCAGATGGGCAGATGGCACACCGTGGGGCAGCGATCACACTTCAGCCCATACAGCAGGGGTAACAACAATGGTACACATGCCAAAATAAATAAATACATAAATAAATAAAAATAACACCAAAAAACTGTTCAATAGTATTTATTTTTGGGGATGATAATAAAGATTTTGGTACACTTTGTTTCTTTCCAAGACATTTATTGTCTTGATTTGTTGTCTTTGTTTTTATTAAAGTAATTACCACAAGCTCCTGCTAGGTTTACCGTTGGTGTAATATGAGCATCTTGTGCCATACTATATTCTGTTTACTATTTTTCTTTTCCCTAGAATGCTGAAGACAGTGGTTCCTGTTGAAGACTGGGATAGTTGTCATAAAAATCTCTGGGAACAAACAATTCAAGAGGTCACATCTTTGCTGCGAATCAATGCTGTCTTGATCCAGAGAGAAATTGAACAACAGTCAAAAAGCCTCAAGAACAGGTTGTCCATTCATTCTGTGTTCATATCACGCACAAACGGCTCTGAACAGCTTGTTAGGTAATGCAGGCAAAGTCATCTGAAGCCATGGAGCAGCGGGATTGAATTTTCTTTTCACTCTCTGTAACACTGTGACACTTGAGACACGTTTTCTGAAGATTAAGCATGTGAATTCAGAAGCAGACAAAGCATCACGTCAGCCACAGATGAAATGTGTAGCGTTATGAAGGCTTGTCTAGAGTTGCAACTGCAGAATCACGTGTGATAAATATTTCCGTGAAGACAAATTGACACTTCATTATTGTCGGTGTGTTTTTATCTGCCATCAGAGCACTGAAACTTTCTCCCATCTCCAACTGTTGGTATTCTTTTTCTGTTGTGCATTTATCCTAAACTGTCTCCACATTTCACCTGCCAGAATCCCCACTTTCTTCTCCAGACCTGTTTCATACAACCATCCCTTCATCACACACTTCTGTCTCCATTCTGACTGTAAAGTGATTAAATGGAGAGGTAGAGAGAGAAAGAAACAAGGAGGTTTTATCCAGTACCCAGTCTAGTATCTCCCTACCTATATATTTAAATAAGCTCACTTGAAAACCTCACCTGTCAATCAAGCGTCCGCTGTTATGTTAGTGTGTGTGACCCGTGTCTACATGTACACACCAAATGGACAGTTAATACCGGCTATTTTCTGACGTATAACAGCTCCACGTCGAAGACACGTTGATGAACATGCTTGACAGTTGAATATTTGTTTGTCTGTTTCTTTCTTTTTGAGTCATAAAGTTAATATATTTATTTATTTATTCATTCACTCATTCACGTTCCTCGATGCCAGTTCTCGGTCGGACCGGGATGTGCTGCCTGTTGGTGAGAGAACTCTGTGATGAACACTCTGTGATGACACTGTGATGACACTCGTATGAAACGAGTATCCGGCTCAACCCTAGCGGGTGTTTTCTAAAGCAGGTGAAATATTGCCAAAAAAAATGAAATCACCTAAGACCTGCCACAGTGGCCAAAAATGTTGTTTTTAAATTAAAAACAATGATATGACCCAAACATAATCACTGGTTATACCTCAACGTTACAAAAGCACAATCATTGTCCATACCCCAACCCCAACCACCCTCCCTTCACTGTACATGTTTAGGGTACTTTCATTTTCGTCATGTCCAAATAATCATCTTCCAGACTTCCAGTGTGTGTGTGTGTGTGTGTGTGTGTGTGAGTGTTTGTGTATAGTTATACTGTATATGTGTGCAAGCATTTGGAGTCAAAAGTAATTTCCCTGCGGGGATTATTAATAGATTTATTTATATGGTTATTTATTTTTTATACACACACACATACACACACCCACACACACACACACACACACACACACACACACACACACACACACACACACACACACACACACACACACACACACACACACACACACACACACACACACACACACACAGAGTGTACTGCAATTACTAAAATATACATGTTTTGCAGACTTCCTTATCTTGCTGACAGTTTTATTCGCTTTTTTTATATACTGATTCTGATCCCCGCAGGGAAATTAATGGCACACTCTAGTTAGCTAAATATCATGCGTATATATGTGTGAACACACCAACACACACAGTTGGCCTGTAGGCATGCAGGGGAGGTAGAGTGGCGGGCAGCTCCTTTGTGGTGCGCCCATATAAGCAACTTGTAAGGGTGACGGCACCTTGCTCAAGGGCACCTTGGCAGTGCTCCGGAGGTGAGCGGACTTCTCCCAC